>JAQQZU010024100.1:0-12309 GCA_030068025.1 Parauchenoglanis punctatus | reverse complement strand
AATTACAGTCAGCTGTTAAGGAGTCTGATGGCAGTGGGGAAGAAGGAGTTGTTTAGTCGGGAGGTTCTAGATTTCACTTCTGAACCTTCGTCCTGAGGGCATAAGTGTGAACAGTCCATGCAGCTCCTCCTGTGTAGAAGAAATACTGTGTGATCTACCAAGACTGGAAACAACTCAAGCTGATCTTTCGGACATCACACTTCAGGAGCTGACCACAGCTGTGCATCAGCTTTCCACTGGTCGTTCTCCAGGCATTGATGGACTACTGGCTGAGTTTTATAAACACTTCTGGGGTCTAATAGGACAAGATCTGCTGGAGGTTTTTAAAGCCTCCTTTAATTCTCATGTTTTTGAACTGTCAGAAAAAAATTCAGAGGATTTGGAATTGTTAATCAATAGACCAAGAGAAAGCATTTGACAGGGTTGACCACAGTTATCTTTTTAAAACACTGAGTGCTTTTGGATTTGGTGATAACTTTGTGTTGTGGGTGACGGTGCTGTACACAGGGGTCACTGCAATGCTGAAGGTGGGTGGTGGGCTGAGCTACCCAGTAAAGGTACACAGATGTATCAGACAGGGCTGTCCTATTTCAGGGCAGCTGTATAGTCTAGCCATCGAACCCCTGTAGATTGACAGCAAAGATACAAGGTATGTCAATACAGGGAGTACAGTCTATAGCACTGTCAGCATATGCTGATGATATTACTGTTTATATTAAAAGATAGGAAGAAGTGCAGGCACTTAGTGAAGTTTTAAACGTTTGCGAGAAGGCTTCTTCAGCTAGAGTAAACTGGGGTAAATCTGAAGGTTTTATTATGGGCCAGTGGCAGCAGTGGGGCCCACCTGGTTTACCAGGTGGTTTGCAGTGGGGCAAAGCAGGTCTAAAATATCTGGGAGTCTACCTAGGCACTAAGGAATATCAGAAAAAGAACTGGGAGGGTGTAGTGGGGAAGGTGAGCGACAAGTTGTCTAAATGGACGTGGGACCTGCCACAGCTGCCAGAGTCTTGGTTACCAACAACCTGAGTGCTTCCATGATGTGGCATGAGTTTAGGGCACTGGAACCACCAAGCTCTCTAGTGGCCGAAGTGCAGAGGCGACTGGTCGACTTCTTCTGGTTGGGGGAACATTGGACCAGGGCTCCTGTCCTCTACCTACCAAAAGAGGAAGGATGACAAGGTCTAATCAACTTGCAGAGGCGGATAAAATCCTTCAGACTACAGTCAGCACAGCGGCTACTGTACAAGCAGGACCTGATGTGGATTGGAGCAGAAAGTGTGCTGTTAAGGTGTGTGGAGTACTTGGGGTATGACAGGTACCTGTTTGTACTAAAACTAGGGGTGATGGACCTGTCCGCTACTACCCCTTTCTATCAGTCTGTTTTAAGAGCATGGAAAGTAAAAAGAGACACTTTCAAGGATGTTAATCAAGAGCCGCTGTTTCACAACCCACTGATAGAGGCACGAGAACTGAGGTCCCCAGCAATGCAAGCCGCCTTCACAAGAGCTGGACTGACCAGGCTAGGGAGTCGGTGGCTCCTGGAGGACTGCAGATGACCTTAGCTAAATAGCCGGAGTCAGCTCTAGATGACTACAACAGAAGGTCCTGGAGGAAGTGACCTCTGCACTACCTGGGAATCTCAGTGAGGCGCTGGAGATGCAGACTACACCTGAGCTGCAGAGAGGAGACTAATGGCCGTTCCCAGCATTAACAGTTTCCCCTGCGGTGGAGAACCATCAGGAGGGAGAGGGAGCGTTACTCTCCTTTACAACTCCGCAGCTAATGGACTTTGAGAGGACATCCAAAAAGGCACTGTACCAAACTTGTGTCAAAGTCACACACCTGAACTCTCTGAGTGGACTGAAGGAGTCAAAGTGGTCAGGTGTGTTGGGGCCGGGTTCTTCCCGACGAGGGCGCTGGAGGTCCCTGTACAAGTCCCCTGCAGAGAAGCGTACAGCAGATCTACAGTGGCGGATAGTACACAGTGCCGTGGCCACAAACAGATGGGGTCAACAGACCCAAAACTAATGATGAAAGGCTTAGTGATGTCATGGCTCAGAGTAGAGTATGCCTATTTTAAGATAAATCATGACCTGGGTAAATTCTCAGACCTGTGGGGCCAAGGTGGTGTTTTATGTGTTAAACGATGTGGAGGAACTGGTTATAAATTTTTTATGTTATTGGTGTTTTTTCTTTTATTTCTATATGACTTTATCTTTCCATAAAACTTTTAAAATTTATTTATTTATCTACTTGTTTATTCATATGATTTTCTATTCATTCATTCATTTACTGATTTATTTACCTATTCTTATTAATAAAGAGACAAACATGGGTACATTAATGATGGATGAAAAGTTCTGTTTTTGTGTCCCTAGTGCCAATGTGAAAATAAAGTCATTGTTAAAGTCGAAAAAAAAAAGTTTCCCTGTCTCTCTCCCCGTCTCTCTCTCTCCCTCCATCTCCCTGTCTTGCTCTCTCTCTTTCCGTCTCTCTCTCTCTCCCCATCTCTCTCTCTCCGTCTCTCTCTCTCCATCTCCCTGTCTCTCTCCCCGTCCCTCTCTCTCCGTCTCCCCATCTCTCTCTCTCCCTGTTTCTCTCTGTCTCCCTGTCTCTCTTGCTCTCTCTCTCTCTCCATATCCCTGTCACTCTCTCTGTCTCTCTCTCTCTCTCTCCCCATCTCTCTCTCTCACTCCCTATCTCTCTCTTTCCGTCTCTGTCTCTCTCTCCCTTTCCCTCTCTCTCCCCGTCTCTCTCTCTCCGTCTCCCCATCTCTCTCTCTCTCTCTCTCCCTGTTTCTCTCTGTCTCCCTGTCTCTCTTGCTCTCTCTCTCTCTCCATATCTCTGTCACTCTCTCTCTCTCCCCGTCTCTCTCTCTCCCTCCATCTCCCTGTCTTGCTCTCTCTCTTTCCGTCTCTCTCTCTCTCCCCATCTCTCTCTCTCCGTCTCTCTCTCTCCATCTCCCTGTCTCTCTCCCCGTCCCTCTCTCTCCGTCTCCCCATCTCTCTCTCTCCCTGTTTCTCTCTGTCTCCCTGTCTCTCTTGCTCTCTCTCTCTCTCCATATCCCTGTCACTCTCTCTGTCTCTCTCTCTCTCTCTCCCCATCTCTCTCTCTCACTCCCTATCTCTCTCTTTCCGTCTCTGTCTCTCTCTCCCTTTCCCTCTCTCTCCCCGTCTCTCTCTCTCCGTCTCCCCATCTCTCTCTCTCTCTCTCTCCCTGTTTCTCTCTGTCTCCCTGTCTCTCTTGCTCTCTCTCTCTCTCCATATCTCTGTCACTCTCTCTCTCTCCCCATCTCTCTCTCTCACTCCCTATCTCTCTCTTTCCCCCTCATGAGGCAGGAGAGAGATGCCGCAGTAATCTGCCGTGTTCCTCACACACACTACAGCATTTATCTCACACTTATTTAAAATCACTGCTGCTTTTATCACAGTGTTTATGATGGAATCATCTGAGTCTATTTGTGTTATTGTGTTGGTGTTGTGTTGACGTGTTAAACTCCTCTCTGTTCTGACTGTGCGAAATGGAGCCTCAGAGGAAATCACATCTGCCTCCAGTGTGTTGTGTTCAGATGGCTGAGGCGTGTGTGTGTGTGTGTGTGTGTGTGATAATCAGATTAGATGGTAATAACATCTATTAACTAGATAATAACACACACACACTTATTTAACAGTTTATGTTACTCAGCTTTTCTGCTGATATGGATTTCTATCGCTGGTTTCCATTATATGGGACACAGTCATTCTTTCTTTCTTTCTTTCTGTTCTTTGTAATATTTATTTATAATTTTGGTTTTATGGTTTTGTCTTTTTGTTTGTTCCATGTTTCATTGTTCTTTTTTTATCTTTATTAATTTAGCCTTTAGTTTTTTTTTAACTTTTTTATATTTATCTTTCTTCTTTCCTCGTTGGTTTTAACTTCTTTCTCTCGTTGTTGTTGTTTTGTTTTTTCTTTCATGGTCCGTTTCTTTACTTATCTCTGAACTCGTCTCTCTCTCTCTCTCTCCCTGGCCAGAAGACTGCTCACCACATGGTATGGCTCAGATCAGATCAGAGCAGTGTGTGAGTGTGTGTGTGTGTGAGTGTGTGTGTGTGTTTTAGTACCTGTTATTTCATGCTTCAGTGAGACTCAATGGTTTCAGTATCAGCAATGTAAGTTGGTTTATTTAACAGCGATAGGCGGCACATGGGGCACAAAAACTTTTGGCTCAGCACACGCAGAATTTATAGCTTATTCACTCAAGAAGAAAATTCCCAGTTAATCACGCAGAACATTCCGTAACAAAAAAACAGCTCAGACAAGTAAAGGCACGATTTTACACAATTTAACCAATAACGGTTCAGTCGAGACATGGTGATTAGCCAAGACGTGTTAATCAAACCGTGACAATTAAGCCAAGACGTGTCAATTGAGCTGAGACATGTCAATTAAAGCTAGACGTGTCAACTAAACCTAGACGTGTCAATCAAGACGTGTCGATTAAGCCAAGCCGTATCGATCATCCATGACGGATCAGTCAGCTGAAATGTGTTGATGAGCCCAGATGTGTTGATCATTTGAGACGTGATGTTCAGCTGAGACGTGTCCGTCATTTGAGACGTGATGACGAGTATGACGAGACGTGTTCAGCGTCTGATGTGTGTTTTTTATTTGTTATTGCGTGTCTACTGAGGATGGGAACATCAGAACTGATGACATCACTTTAAAAACATCTCAGTGATAAAAACACACCTCTTCTGGCCAGATCCTTCTTCCTGTCACGGAAAACATCTGGGATACCAGGGACTGCAAGCATCACCTCAATCAGCGTATAGAACTATACGAGCGGTGGGACGTGAAAAACGTTAACAGCGTCCCATCAGCAGGATCACAGCTCCGCTCACGTGCTGACGTGCACTCTCAGGAACAGAGCTCAAATCTGCACGTCTAATCCAGAACTCCTCTGGGAGAACCCTGGGAGAACCCCACACCTGAGAGGGTTCCTGCACTAGAACCTGTTGCATTTCTTATTTAACTTTACATTTTATTTTTCACTTTACAGACTGAAATATCTTACTTTAAGGTTTTATACATATTTACACAGTTAAACATCAATTTCAATATTTTCTTTTCATTTCTAATGTTAGATTTTACTTTATTTTTAGATTTTATTTAACTTTTAATCTAAAGTGTGTGTGAGATTTTCCCACTATTTATATTTTTTAATTTGAATTTTGAATGCGATATTTTACTTTAATAATTCTAGACATTTTTTTCTTTTACAGATTCCTAGATTTATTTTAACCTTAGAGTCGAAGATATTTTTTTATATATATATATATTTTTAATTCCAAATTTCAAAGTATGAGCTATTTGCTTTAATTTCTATATTTTATTTTCAAAAATTAATTACATATTTTCATAGCATTTAAAATTATAAAACAAAAAAATTAACACTCGAGTCGGAGATATTTTATTATTTTAATTTTTCATTTTATTTCAACTGAGATATTTACGTTCGCATTTTTATTTAATTTTTTGAAAGATATTCGACTTTAATATTATTTCTTATTTTTGGTTTACTTTAATCCTCAATATATTAGTTTTACTTTAATTTCACGGCTGAGTTTCGCCAATTAAACATTTAAACCTTCCATCTCATTACATTACTTATGAATAAATGATGATCATTTCAGAAGAATCTTTTATCAACGCTTGATTTCTACTCTATTATATAAAACTCATCAATGTCTCTGCTGCTGCTAAAAACGCTCAGTTTAGTGAAACTGAACAAAACCACATGATTATCTGAAACACACCCCTTTCTTTACTCTGAATCGTACTACACAGGCTGATTAACCAGAAAACAGGTGAAAAGTTTACTCAGCGCTCACCGACCAATCACAGACGGCCGTGCGGGGCCTCTGGACCAATCGCAGCCCTTCCTGTCAGGTTCCCAGTGATGGCTGGAAAAAGAGCGCTGATTAATTTCACCATCGATCTAAACGCCACCGTTCATTAACCTCCGTAATCATCAGGCTTTATAATCCACTCATCAGGCAGAGCTTCCGCCTTCAGCACGCTAAGAACTGGCTGATTTTCTTCACTAAACGTAACGACAACGTGTCCTTGACCAAAGTGAACTGTGTGGAAAAGCAACCTGCAGCTTCGTCTTTTAGGGAGTTTTTAAAAAAAAAAAAAAAAAAAAAAAAAGCAGTTTACTTTCATTTGTAACACAGCGGATGGGAAACACACCTGATATCTTTCCTGTTTTAGTGCCTCATTGTTAGAGCTGTGTGTGTGTGTGTGTGTGTGTGAAGGAAGGATGATGGTGGATTTTCTGCTCTATGGACTGAGCAGGAAAGAGAAATAACTCCAGGTCATGAATATAAATGGCGTCTGAACCGACCCGGTGGTAAAGATCCCATTATGTCCCGTGTGAAAGCGGTTCTGAACGTTTCCTTCAGTATAAAGACGCCCCAGGAAGCGCTCGCTCGCTCGCTCGCTCGCTCGCTCGCTCGTCTCTCTTTAATCTCCGAAACCTAAAATTGTAGACGAGGTGTAGAAGGTGTGTCTCAGAAGCAACACTTCCAGGGCTTTTAGGAAAGTTTGTGAAGTTCTAGCACAGGCACAGGTACACGTTACGGTCATGTGCCCCAGTAATGATCAGGCGTGGCCACGCCCACTACAACAAGCGCTTTTAATAAAAGTCAACGAAATCGGAGTGTGTTCAGACGAGGTGTGTGAAATCAATTTACTTCGAATAAAGCGGCTCCGAGTTACTTTAAAAGGTTTGTTTTTGGAGCTACTCGGAAAACAGGAGAGCTTAAAGAGGTTTCAACAAACGAGGCAGATGAATGTTTGTGTTATATTATGATACGTTTCAGATGAATGAAAATATTTAGAATTTAGACATCATGAACCCATCAGCGTGTAAGAGATCTGTGGAAACTTCAAGCTGATTCTAATCTGAAGCTTGGTGAGACGAGCCGCTCTCCTCCGACCCGCGTGCCATCAGTTCCTCCTAGAGGTTCCTGGGCTCTCTGCACTTCATGAGCATAAAGAAATGTCAGCGTGCGGTCAGCGCCGTGGCTGAGCTGAAAGCCATTACTGTGGCATTATAATAACATTTAAAATACCAGATTACGGCGGAGAGGCGCAGACGAACCGCTCGGGGAACGCTAACGAGGACGGAGGCAGAGGCAGGAGTCAGGAGGATAGGAAATTATTCTACAGAGAGCTTTAGCGTGCTGTGTTTAACCACTTCTGTGAGAGCGTGGAAAATGTCTTGTCCTCACTGCAGTCAGTTTGTTCAAAAGACACCTAAAGTTTTAAAAAGATTTGACGCAGCGCCGCGCCACGCCCTCACTTTTTTGTACTCTTGTGAGGACCAATTTGTAAGACTTCATTATACTCGTGAAGTCAGTTTTGGATGGTCCTCAGAGCGGTTCTAATGGTTTCGTAAATAAAAATGAGAAAAGAGCCAAAAGGTTTCCTTTTCATTCCTGAGGTTAAGGTGAAGGTTGGGTTTAGGTGCAGGTGTAGCGTTAATTACCTGCATTAATCATCATGTCAGAGGAAGGTCCTCACAAGGACAGTACACCAACGTGTGTGTGTGTGTGCATGTGTGTTTGGTGATCACTGGTAATTGGTGGTTCTCACGCTACACTTTCCAGTCGCTGTTTCCTTCTGTCTCGTTCCTCCTCCTTGTTGGAGCTGAGGCTTTGTTCCCGTTTTGATTCGGAGACGAGTCCCCCAGAGCACAACGTTCACTCTCATTATTTATAGAGACACTTTATATAACCTCCTTACCTGAATTTCAACCTGAAAATATCTGAGACATTTTAATGCTTTTTATTTGATTTGAACGTTTACGCTTTCATTTTCTTTAGGCCTTTGCTTATACGTTTAATACAATTAATTTGAAATAAAGTCAGAGATATTTGTCTTGAATATTTTGATATTGTTTTGAAGTCTGTACCTTACAGTTAAATTGAAATGTATTTTACATTTAATGCTTTTATATTTTTACCTATTTTTAACTTTAGATTTATTAGAATTTAACCCTTTCTTTTTCAGAGATATTTGGAAGTTTTCAGTCTCTGCTTCCTGAGTTTGATCAGTTCTGTTTTTTGATCTTATTTCCTGTTTTTTTTTTTCTTCTCTTGTCCTGTGTTTATCTTCCTCTGGCTTTGACGCTGGCCCATGTTTGAGATTTTGTTATTTCGATTTTCCCACTAAAAGCCCTTGGAGCAGATCCCTGATTATGCGGAATCGTGCTCGTTATAACCGCGTCCCCGTTCCACTCGGCTGAGACAGGAACAGAAACCTGGCCGCCTCTGGCTGGTGCGCCGCCGCGCAGAAACGCCTCTTTCTCAGGAGGAGCGACCCGTGAGCGAGAGACGAGCCTTCACAGTCTCACTCACAAACGAGCGGTTTGCAGAAACTTCACTGGATATTAAACCTGCACCGTATTCCAAACTGCTGAAAATATCGGAGGGAAAGTTTGCCGACAGTTCGTTTAAAAGCGTTTAAAAAAGCGTTCACGCTCGCTCGGAGGCGCAGGATGCTGAAAAGGAAAGTCAGAGGCAGGAAAAGTCGAGAGTTTACAAAATACTAAACCTAACAAACCCAAAAGTACGGCAGTGGAATCAGCAGGAATGTGAAATGTTTACTCTAAATTAGATTATATAAGCTTAACCCTGAACGCAGGCACAAAGTTTATGTGGACTCAAAGAAGACGTTTTCTAAAACACAGGCCAGACTGTTAGAGTGAACCCCATGACCGTACGATCGTATAAAAGGACTAACCAGACTCAGACTAAAATAAAGCATTATCGAGATCACTGTTTAGGGAAAGAGTTTATCCTGACTGGGATTTAAACAAAACAAATAATCTAGAGCAAGTAAAAAGAAATCTAGGTTCAAATGACATAAAACAAAGAATTAAAAGACTCTTGATTACGTAAAACAATTTACTAGTTAAAAGTTTGCCGGAGCTGGAATGATATGAACCTGGTATCTAGAACAGGGGCAGAACGTTTATCCTGATTTATAAACAAATTGTCGGAAAACAAATTAGAATGGCCTCGACATAAAGAAGTCAGCCAGACTAAGAGTACCGATGGCTTATCTAGGACTGAGATTTCACCCAGACTGGATTATCTAGATAAGAACGAAACATTCCGAGTTGAATATATAAAACATTCATATTTAGAGAGGGAAAAAGTTTACAAGGACTTCAAGTGAACGATTAGGAAAATCCTGGTTGTGTAAAACGAATAGCTAGAATTAAAGTTTGCTGGAACTCGTATGGTATGAAAGGACTCTGCTCTAGAACCTGGGCAAGACGCTTGAACGTATAACTAGAATGATGAATGCTGTAGATGAGTGTTTACACAGACTGGAATTTAAATCAACGAATTATCGAGAGCGCTAAACTACACAAAACAACTCGTCATGTTCTACATTAGCAGTCTGGAAAATTCAGATAACTTCATTATTAGCTATAGACAAGTATTTTTTGATTAATTTAATTGATTATACCAGATAAAAGTGATTCCTCGGGGAGGAATTTTAGATTCGTATTAACTGAAAACGTTTCATCTGCATGAGAGTTACACTTGACATGTTGGCTTCGTAAGTTTAGAGAGGTTTGGATCGTATCGTTTAACGGTAAACGTCACGTTTCCGTGCAGCCAGCGAGTTCTCTCTACAGGTCTGAATTCATGACACGAAGTGAGGAGTTCAAAAAAACAACGCAATCGAACGTTAAAGCAACTGAAGCTGGCTGGATCGTTCAGCTGTCTCTCTGGAAATGTTTAGTTGTAACAAATTACAGGTTTTATAAATACACACAGGTTGGTAGGTACAAACAGGAGGCAGGTGTGAGGGCCAAAACAAACAGCCTGAAGAGATGTGTTTGATGAAAACACAGTCACAATAAACCACCACGCTGGGTCATGTTCGCCGTAGAGCCGGTTTCTTTTCGTGAGAGATGCTATTAGACTTGGCATAACTCTTAACGAGCCGTACAGAGGTCATACAGGTCATGTAGCTATGAAGATGATTAAGCTAGCTATTAAGCTATTATGCAAACAAAAAGCAACTGTCTGCCTGCTCGTAAATTGTACTAAACAGCAATGTCTCCGGAATGTTTCAACTTGCAGCAACTAAAACACAACGACGACAACAAATAAAGGTCCAGATTTCAATGATATGAACTGAATATCTGGAGGTTAAGGATTAGCTGATGTGAGGAAATTCCCAACAACATGAGCGAAACGCTACAAAGCTGAGTCACGTAAACCGAACTGATAAAACTTTGAGATCATCTCCATTTGTTCTCTAGGATGCAGGTGGGAAAGAGAAATGTCCTGCAGGTCGTCTGCGGCTCCCAAAGAAAGGGCCGACTTTAAAAGCTGGTTTTACACTTTACAGATGTTTTAACAGTACGCTTCGGTTTGAAACTGCTCCTGGCGTTTTCTCTGCGAGACACAGCAGTAAAAATGATCATGACTGAATAAACACACACACACACGCACGCACACGCACATACACGCACACGCACGAACACACATGCACACACACGCACGCACACACGCACTCGCACACACGCACAGGCACACACACACACACACACACACACAGGCACTCTCACACACACACGCACAGGGACACACACACATGCACACACACACACACATGCGAACAGGCACACACACGCACACGCACATGCACACACACATGCGAACAGGCACACACACACACATGCGAACAGGCACACACACGCACATGCGAACAGGCACACACACACACATGCGAACAGGCACACACACGCACAGACACACTGCTGTTCAACGGCTTCTGGTAGAAAGAGGCTGCGATTTAAATGACATTGGAACATGAGCGTGGAGTTTATACAGTTTACTTATAAGATAGAAAAATCTACTTTTTTTCGAGGAACAACTTCCCTACAAGACGTGTGGAATTGATTATTGTAATTCTACATATTCATTTCCTTCTGCTTTAAAAATGCATTAGGGACTTTCTCCCAGTGGGACGTGATATGAGGAGGCGATCGGAAGCGATGGATTTTAATGAGATGAAGCTCGCACAGAATAATGACATATCATTCAAATGCGAAACTCATTCATGGAAACATTTTTAAACATATTTAAAATCTGGGGAAATACAGACGACGTTTTTATAAACTTCACATTTTTCACCCTTTTAATTCTTACAATATAAAGTCTTTAAAAAACATTCCTAAAAAAGTCCCAAAGACACTACAGGAAATGTTTGAATGCCTTTTATTAGGCTTAAACGTTTTATAAAATGTCAAAAAACCAACCAACCAAACAAAAATACTTCAAATTTCTGTCTAGAAAGATTTTTACATAAATCTACTGAACATACTTTACAGGCTTTATAAAAACAGCGAAGGGTTTTCACCTTTAAAGAATGACAAAAATTATAAATAAATAATTTATAAATAAATAATATTTAAAGGCAGAATGTCATTTTTCATTCTTAAGAATCTTTTAACTCCTGTCACGTGGCCGCTGGACGTCGGGGGACGGCGACGGAGCCGCAGCGTCTGTCTCCTGACTGTAATTAGATTTGAATGTCTCTGAAATGCTCTCGGCACTTTTCCAGCGTGTTGTTTAAAGGTGTTATGAGCCCGCACCTCCGGCCGAGAAGTAACACGTTAGGGTGCTGCAGGCGAAGCCGCAATTAAGCAGTTGCCATTCATGCGCTCGCTCACCAAGCCAAACGCAAACACACACGCTGCAGGAACAAACCGACACACTCGCTCCCGTTCAGCCGAGCGATCCCGAGCGCCGCGGAGCTGCAGACCAGGCCGAGCAGCTGAGCGCCGTGCGGGGAAGAAGAAAGGAGCTTAAAACACTCCGGTCCTGTTTTAGATTAAATGATGGGTTTTCGCTTCCTCACGCTTGGCATGATGAAGGTGAGGCGAGCTGCACGCTGGTGGCCCAGTCTGCAAACTCCACCGCCATAAACATGCCTTAATCACGCCGTTCACACAGCCTGAAACCCCAGGCACGCTATTCCACTGGAGCCTCACCAAAATTAACACACACACACACACACACACACACACACACCAAAATTAACACACACCAAAATAAACACGCACACACATGCCAAAATTAACACACACACACACACACACACACACACACACACACCAAAATTAACACACACCAAAATAAACACGCACACACACACCAAAATTAACACACACACACACACACACACACACACACAAAAAAACACACACACCAAAATAAACACTCACACACACACCCA
>JAQQZU010024097.1:0-11085 GCA_030068025.1 Parauchenoglanis punctatus | reverse complement strand
AGAAGGTCCTGGGTTCGAGCCCCGGGTCACCCAGGGTGCCTTTCTGTGCGGATTTTGCATGTTCGTGGGTTTCCTCCCACAGTCCAAAGACATGCGGATTAGGTCAATTTAAGCTTCTCTAAATTGCCTGTAGGTGTGAATGCGAGCGTGTGTGGCTGTTTGTCTGTGTTGGCCCTGTGGTGGACTGGCGACCTGCCCTGGGATTGGCTCCAGCTTCCCCGTGACCCAGATGGATAAAGCGGTATAGATAATGGATGGATGGAAATGTAAAGAGAAGCATTAATCTGAATTCTCAGCTAGTCTATAGTACCTATAGTATAAACCTATAGTAGTTTATTGTTGTACATGTGGACTGGACAGAAATGACTGACATTAATGACAATGATTTAATCATTAATGACATCCCAAAAATGACGCGGCAAAATAAACATTTCCAGGTATGCCTGGAAAATGTTTCAAACATTTTACAGCGCAACCACACCGATGAAAATACCAGAACATGGTATTTCTACTGTACGAGCAATCGAACAATCTAATGCTGTTTTTTTTTTTTTTAAATATCCAAGCAAGTTCCGAAATCCAAATGGCTTTAATACTTGCACTGTGACCGGAGTGTTGTGTGGCGTTTAATATTATAAGCCAATGCTTTGATAACCACATAATGTCATGTCTGCAGTATTAGTACCTCATATTGGAAGCTTTTCTGGCATACGTTTTCGCCGGATTTCTTCCTCGTGCTCAAAATATTGAACGGTATACTTTTTATGAAGGGTGCCAATAATTCTGGTTTGTGCAGATGTAATAATTTGCCAGACATCATTTTTAAGTCTATGATTTGTACTTGGGGTCATCCTTCGAAGCTTGATTGTCGGGGTTTTTTCGGTCTCATCAGGCCCATCATCCGAGTTATCTTTCGCTCGTCGTCTGGACTGACGTTCATGTTGGCTGTATTAGAAAACGGCATCACAGCAAGTAATGGGCGGCTGAACATCATGTGCATCGTCATAATTTAATACCAGCGTGCCGGTCAGCGGGTTTGGCTGATAGCCAGTTGGAGTGTGAAATGAAGTCGTCTCTACATCAACATGCTGAGCGCCAAAACTCATCTGTTCTCCAAACGGTCTCGGGGAAAGCGTTCAGCGGAAAACAATACGCGACGTTAATCATTACAGATAAGCATTTGGTAGTGTTCATGATTTGTAGAGTGTACATTCCATTTCTTGTGCTCGTTTTTGTCTCTCGTAATGGACGAACGGTGAAATTGCGTGTGCGCGCTCACACACATGCGTGCACAGCGGTGACGAACTCATGCTGAACCAAGTCGGCATCTGTCAGAGTGAGAAATGAAGGAAAATGCAATACGGGCACGCACCACTAGAGGTGACCTTCAACAAGGGTCGACATTTTGACCACGCTGCTAAGTGCATAACTGTGGATGAGCTGTGGAGCGCAGGATCATTTTTAAATGAGCGCAGAGGATTTGAGTAACTCTTAAGCATGTGGAGTCTGGGTCTCTGTGTGTGAGCGTGTGTGCGCGCGCACGCGCATGTGTGTACGTCACAGCGAAGAGAGGGGGCAGAATGATGCTTACATCAACTTGATTAACTCATCACAAAGAGAATGAGTGTGTCTGTCTCAAGGCGAGCTGATTATAAAATGTCAGTGTGTAATTAAAGGTGCCAGTGTGAAACCAGCATCTGTGTGTGTGTGTGTGTACTGGGAAGGTCAAATATGAGGCGCCTTGTCATAACAGCACAAATCAAAACAGCAAAGCCTATATGTGAGAGTATAGTGCGACTGTTCAGTGACCGCAGTGGTGCAGCAAACATGGTGATTAAAAGTTATACTGCTGTTTTCAAAGCCTGGGAATAGTAGCTAGGTTTATATGCTGCCTGATAATCTGCTACAATCCAGCAGAGTTGCATCGGAATAGAGTGAACCGACTTTAAGTCAGTAATCCAGTAATGCGCTCTAAAATGGAAACGTAATGCAAACGTTTGACTTCTTCTTTGCATGCATTCTGCAATGTGCATTTGTGTTAAAGTTCATGCTTGACTAAAAAAAAGTCATGAATGGAAATAAAGTTTTTGTTGCACATAAATATATAAAAAAATTCATGTGGATTATCCTTCTCGATGGATGGATTAATGGCTGGATGGGCTAATTGTAGGAATGGGCTGGATGGATTGGTGGGATGGATGGATGGGTAAATGGGTTGACTGGATGGGTGGGATGGATAGATGGCTTGGTTGGTTGTATGGGCTGGACAGGTAGGTGGTTTGGTTAGGTTGAATGTATGGATTGGTAGTCTGGTTGCATGGATGGATGGGTGGGATAGATTGGATGGGTGGGATAGATTGGATGGATGGTTGGCTGGAACGGTAGGTGGTTAAGATCAGGAGTGGGGAACCCGAGCCATGGAGGGCCGGTGTGGGTGCAGGTTTTTGGGATGACCTCTCAATCAGCCAATGATAAAGCTGTTAGAGCCATCTTTTTTAATTGCTGATAGAAAGGTCATCCCAAAAACTTGCACCCACACCGGCCCTCCATGGCTCAGGATCCCCACCCCTGGTTTAGATGGATTGATGGACAGATTAGTTGAATGGATGGAAGGATGGATAGATGGATGGATGGATGGATAGATGGTTGGCTGGCTTGGATGGATCGGTAGGTGGTTTAGATGGATTGATGGACAGATTAGTTGAATGGATGGAAGGATGGATAGATGGTTTGGTGGATTGATTGGTGGATGTGATGGTCATCCATACAATATTTTTAAGCACATTTATGGGAGATAGAATTCTTGCTTTCTTTTTAATAATCACGTTTTTCCAAGTTTCAGATTAAATTACTCTATTCACATATGTAGAAATATTAAATGTTGGAATGTGAGCATGAATTGTGTACAAGAACGTAAATTGAGATTTTCAACACAATGATTTAAGGTCAAGGTAAATGGTTAACTCTGAATCTGCAATATGGATTTAATCGGATAGACGATCCTTGCACGGAAGCGATGCTAATGCCAGACGGTCAATCCTTCCTCTCCAGCTCCTAACATACCTGTTACCAAGCCATCAAGAACAGTGAATACCTAGAGTTCAGGTGTGTTAGAAACATGGACAAAGCAAATATGTGGATGAGCTGGCAAGGCCTGAGGAGCAGTTTGGAAAACACTGAACTAACACAGCCAAAGAACGGGCCATTTAATTACAGTAGTTGGACCTGGTATATTGAGGGACAAAAAACCCCCAAAATATTCTTCATTTTTCCAGAGTTGAGGCTGCATTGCACAGAGGCAACATTACAAAAAAATGTCTCATTGTCCAAATACTTAAGGACTGACTGTATATAGGAATTACAACCTAGACTGAACTAAAAACTGGAAAAAAAGGAATAAAGGGAAATCTCATGCTAAATGGATTTGATCATTTATTTGATCTGGTTAACTTGGCTGATTCAATTTTCAAGCTGACAGGTAGACGTTGTGCTTTGAAAGAACGATCCACTTCTCGCCGTTTCATCCTCTGTTCTGCGTAAGTGTGTGCGCGTGTCCTGAATGACATTAGCTCCAGGCTGTCTCTGGAGCTCGAGGTCAGCAGCGGTCGGCTATAATAACGATCGGACCGCTAGCTAAGCATCAGCAAGTGTTAATGTCGCTCGCCCGAAGGACGGCGCGTTGCATAGCAAGGAGGCTGCAGCCGTCACACACCTGCTGCGGGTGGTAGAGTGGGGAACACGGAGGAGCACGGAGGAGGGTTGTGTAATTCAAAATCAATTCTGCAGAAACAAGAGTGAGAAACCAAGGACATACGAACCCAGGTAACACTTTAGCAGCAACATCAAGTGTTTAACATAAAATGTGCTTGCATACTTGAGCATAATGTGCTTTAATTACATACTTGAATGAGCTTGAGTGCCTGATTGTTCTTTTTTTAATAAATTACCCTAAACTGCAGAGTCTAAATTTACTTCCCACATTCTGCAAAGTGTAAAAAGGTGGGGTGGGTGATACAGACAGACAGATTTGCCAAGATTTGCCAATTAAACATCTTATCTAATAATTTTAAACTAAGATCTTTATGTATGAATTACATAACGGTATAATACACTTTTCTGATAATGGGTAATGTCAGTTTTTTTTTTTTTTAATATAAATTACAAACTTTGATTGACGAAGCAGTAAATAATTAAAATGTAATTGTTATCATTAAACAGATCATGTAACACAGAGATACTGTATGTTCCAAGTAACATGATACCCCTAGGAGGTATACCGGTACAAGTGAAGTACAGAAATGTTTGTTTTTTCAATTGATTAAAACAAAGATTAGTGATGTATTTTATTTAAATAAAACTTTAAAAATGTATCTTAAAACGCTTCCATGGCTGCCAGACGCACGGCAACAAAGAACCACCACCACAGCGGTTATCTCTACACTGTGAGACATGGAGTTTCTGTCTAATATTTCAAGATCTTGATAATGGCGTCAACCCAAAGCTTGTATAAAGTGTATCCACAAGCGCGCGCACACCATGCAGGCGTTCTCAGTTATGATATAGGATATGACAAAGGCGCATGAATTGTTCAATCTCTGATTTGCCTAGCAAGAAGAATAAAAACAAGTGTTCACTCAAGATAAAAGCAGATATGAATATAAATTGTGTGTTTAGAGTTTTCAGCAGGAGCAGAACAAATCCATCAGTGAGCAGGATACACTTGATGAAGCTTTTGGACTTTTTTTGCATCAGAGTAAAAGAATTCTTTACGAGGACTGACAGATTCCTGCTCTCGCATTAGTCTTCTGCCCTCTCGAATTTCAGCAGTGAAATAACACCATGGGCTTTGAGGATCCAGAAAAAGAGCTTCCTGGGTGGGAGAAGCTTAGCGAGGCAAGGCTTTTAGATAGATGGGACCGGTTCAAACCTCACCTGGCACCCATCAAAATAAGAATCTCAAAAAGCTTGGCAGCACTCGGTACTTTGAATTAAACGCCGTTGACGGGTAGAGCCGGAATCGAAAATCCCGTCTCTGCAAGTTAAAGGCACCGAGGTTTGATAGAACTCATGACGCCATCCAAGTCGTTCATTTGTACACGCTGAAAAAAATAATTGGGTGCCTGTGAAACACTTGTGCTTTTGGCACTTCCATAATTGACACACTCTACTTTGACACCGCAGTGTGTTGGAGTTTCATTTCTTCTGAACACCATGCATGCTGCTGTAGCCTGTTTGGTGATGGAGCTCTGAGTACACACAGCTGTAGTGGAGTAAATTACTAAATGAACATAAACACATGAACAAACGCTGCTTATGGAAAGGTAAGAAGATCAAAGTGGTGTCAGTCTGGTTGTTACCTGAGGGCGTAAGTCCTGGCTGGCTCGCCGCGGGTGCCTCCTGGGTGTGTTTCTTCTTGGCTTCCATTACAGGGTTTTCGAACTGTGTCTTCTGATTGATGTGGCTGCAGGCAAACAGTACACATCTTGAACATTTTAAAGAGAAGTAATCCATCACAACAAAGTGCCAATTCATGCTTTACAGAACCAGCTAACAAGGAAACAATGCTAATCTCCCTAAACTACAGGTTTCTCTTGTCAGTTTATTTCAATACTAAGTTTCTGTGCACCACAACTACTGACTGTAAAGAAAGAATAAAATTGCTCTTTTTGGTTTGGTAATTTTTTTTTTTTTACTGTTTTATTGTGCCTGGTTTAAGTTTTTGCCATTTTCTACTACATTATGGTTCTACAAGCTTTTCCTGTACTGGAAATGGTATCTCATGTCTCACCTACATGTAGCATTTTTAAATCTGGTGAGACAATATTTCACTTCGCAATTCCACTTTTTCAAAACAAAACAAAAAAAAAACAACATTCTGCCTGCATCTACACTTACATAACCTAATATATGTGTGGAACCTGATGTGGTCTTTCTCCTGCAAGGTTCATCATATTGTGCTTTCTGAGATGCTTTCCTTCTCCACGGTTGTAAAGAGTGGCTATTTGAGATACGGTCAGTTGAAACCAGTCTGGCCGTTCTCCTCTGACCTGTCCCATCACTCCCGACCCTCAGAACTGCTGTTCACTGGATACTTTTTGATTTTTGCACCTTGCTGTGTAAACACGAGATTATTGTGGGCGAAAATCCCAGTAGATTTCTGAAATACTCAAACCAGCCAACAAAGTCACTGATCACATTTTCCCCCCATTCCGAGGTTTGATGTGAACATCAAATGGTGTTAACCTAACTGTATCTACATGACTTTATGCCTTAAACTGCTGATACATGACTGGTTTAACTGCATGAATGAGCAGGTGTACACGTGTTCCTATTAAAGTGGCTAAATAAATGACAGATTTTATGTCACAAATATTAAACATTTGATTATCATACAACAAGCTCATTTAGCTGGAAAAAAAAAGAAAAAGTCCTAACTCCTCCACATTGCTTAGCAGAGCAATCAGTTGATCAGCGTGACGTAGGTTTGTCTTAAGTCAGGTGGTGACTGCTCTGCACATCGACACAAACCACATACCAACTCAGGCTGCATGCTGAACTGAGCCAGCAGCATATTTGTGCGTGCGTGCGTGCGCGCGCGTGTGTGTGGGTTAGAGAGCTTTCTGAGCCCTTGTTGCATGGCGTATGAGTCACCCTCATCCTCATCCTCATCTCTCCTCCTTATTTAAGCGAACGAAGCGAAGCGAGAGAGAGTGAGTGAGTGATGTGACCTCATTTCACCGTTTCTGGTTTAGGCCCTGTTCACACCTGGCACTAATGTGTGTGTCCTGGGTTACTGGATCATAAGTGGTCAGCAGAGGTTTTGTAGCGCCTCCTGTTCACATTTGTAGCACGAACATGAATAGGTCTTGGACAGCAATGAACAACCAACTAATCCACTGTGTCATCGTCATAAAACTGTTTGGAATCCACACTGAACAGTAGAGCGCTCTACAACTAGGCTAATAGATAAAGACGAAAGCAGCTGCTTTTCATAGTTTCCTTTGTCTACTCATCTCTCAGATCCTGCTTACTCCTGGTTTTAAAACGCATCTTCGGTGATCAGATCACAAGTGGACAGCGCTAAATACAAGTGTAAACGACCTCCAAGACGCATTGTGGTCCGATCACTCGAACCACTTGCCGAGGTGGTCCGCGACACATTTGACCACATGTCTTTTGCAGTGTAAACGGTGATGTGTCCTGATGCGTCCCAGACAAGAACATAACAGAAGATGCAGCATTGACACAGGACTTGGTGGATGTTTTGGTGACAGCGTGCCACCGCTAAAAAAAAAAAAAGTCCTGTGCTCTTTTGCAAGTCGCAAATGGCCTTGTCCTGCCAATCTCAAAAGCTGGAATAGTCCGTAAATGTACGTTAGTTCTTGAACCATTTTTGTTTTCTCATCTACCCCTCGCTAAACAGATCTGGCGCTTGTCTGGAGACAGAGAGTGAGGTAATAACTGCGCACGGCACTTTGACCTACCAAAGTGACGTATGCAGTAATGAAATCTGAACACAAATGGTCAGCTGGACACCTTGGAGACCCATGATAGACGCCGGTGTAAACGGCGACGTGTCTCGGCTGCCCACTTGAAATCCGATCGCCCAAGACGCATTTTAAAACCAAGTGTAAACAAGGCCTCATTCGTTTGTAAGCTTTGTTTGCAGCCCACGTGATTCAAAGGTGTGAAGGTAAATGGGAAATGACTCGCTGGACACATTTGTGCCTGAAACTAAATGCAGCAGAAGACTGCGGAAACGTGCGTGACAGCCTTTCTCCAGCCGAAACGATGTATGAAAGCTGATCGCTGTGCTCGCTGAAGATGCGTTCATAGTGTCAGGTGTTAACGACTTTGCGTCTCGGCTGTCCACTTGCGATCCCATCACCCAGGATGCATGTTCATGCCAGGTGTGAACAGGGACCTGGATGACGTTTCATATAACAGGCGTTTTCTTCTTAAAAAATAAAACTGGCTCAGTTCTCTTCTCTTGTGCCTGCATGGCAGACACCATTGTGGAAAACTTCATACTGCTGCCTCCTTATTTACCCTAAAAACATGGATGGATGATATGATACAGACCCTAATCACATACGATTATAAAACTCAAAAACATCATGAACGATAAAAGTTTACCTTCAGCTGCTTCCAGTGAGTTTTTATTGAGTTGTTATTATTAAATGTAATCGCTTAGTCCTACATAACTTTAATACAAGAGGACCTGACAGTCATATAGGGCCTGGAGTGAAATTTCAGTTCGGATGAAACAAAGAAATTTAGAAAGAAATTAAAAAAAAAAAAAAAAAAAAAAAAAAAAAAAAAAAAAATACTGTAACGCTGAGATGGGTATCTGTCTTTTTTTTTACACTGTTAATTATCTGCCTATCAGCCAAGCTGCCATCTGGTGAGTTAGGATAAATATATGCTATCTACAGCATACTGAACTGTATCCATTACAGCTTAAACAAGAAGGACAAATGACAAAGTTATTAGTTCATGCATGGAATAAATAATAGCTCTAATGTGCTGCAAAGCACATTATGTCTTTATCTCGCATCATGTTTTTGTTGCCCAGAAACCAAACAGGCTAGGTTAACGAACATTGTAGTCACACCTGGCAAGCAAGTTAGCTAGTTAAGTGCATGAATACAAACCAAGGAGAACGAACAGGTAGCATATCGTGTTTGCATCCTTGACAAAAAAAGAAAAAACGAAAAAATAAGTCTTTTTTTGGGTTCATCATCCTGCTTGTCTGCTAGGCATCTATGATTAAAAACAAAAAACCCAACATGGACAGGAAATATACTAGTCCTGAGCTACTGATTTGGTCACCCCAGGTGTGGTCACATGTGTGGCACAAAGGTACAAGTCTCGCCTTAGCTCTTATCCCGGATTATGTACTGTATTAACTCGTCTCAGTCTTACGCAATTCAGACAGACTTAATTAATCCTATTTTGATCTAATACAATAAGCGTTACTCTGCAGTAAAGCTGTTATGAGGATATTTATTCGACAAATGAACCATATTCCCACGCAAAACTGATCACATCAGAAGGTGAGACGGCGTAACACGCATCACTTACTCCACATAGTAGGTGCCATATTGCGGGTCCTCGATCTTCTCCCAGCCGTACGGCAGCTCTGCGGAGGAACAGAAAGACTCGTGAGCCCCAACGAAACCAGAGGCAGATCACTGACACATTTCCCAACAATGCTTTTTCTGAGCGAGACGCCAATCCGGCCTCCTGTGCGCGCAAGCGGAAGGATGAGCTGCAACGAGCGATAAAACGAAGAGGATGGAGAGGAAAATAAGACGGCACTAAGAAATAGGCCGGGTTGTCGATTAGGATCTGGACATGAGCTAGGGGGAGTCATTAGTTGTCTCTGCCTGCACTGCGAGAGTGAAAAACGAGTGTGTGACACCGTGAGACACGCACACTCTTCTTCACGCAAGAACAGTGCAAGAATTGCCGGGGCGAGATGGCACGGCGAGGAGCTCCTGTCTGCTCCAAAGAGCCATTAGCAAAGCAAGACAGCGCGGTGTCACGTCCGCCCGCTTGCTCAGTCCTGCCTGTCCGTTTCACTGTAATGTTTGTGTCAGGAACAAAGACGATGCTCAGCTTTTGGCGCGCGCGCGTGTGTGTGTGTGCGCGCATGTCTACTCTAATAGCAAAACTTAACTGGGGAAAGCACTGTTGCATAGATTATTCAACAAGGTGAATAATACATTTAGTAGTCGCTGCTGCGGGGATGTTGACTAACTGAGACGGTAAAAAAAACACAACAGGGAGGCAGATGGTAAAAAAAGGCAGGCTAAATGTGCTTTGTTCATTAGTAAATATACGGCGTCAGTTCTATAGTCAGCTGCGCGTTGTGTAAGGCTACACTAAGAGAAGGTTGGATCCGTTTTCAATAGAATGGAAAAAATGTATAGGCTTTAATGGGATGATCTCGCGTTGTATCGCTTTGTATGTCATGTAGCGAAGTGTCGCAGGACTGTTGGATTTATTCGGCCTGTTACCGAAGTAACTCTCGCCACGGTTATTTCTGTTGGACATTCAAAAAAAAAATATCAAAACAAACAACAACAACAAAAAAATACCCCAGATTTGTTTTTGGACATTAACAAGAACATTCTAGTCATTAACAGCTTGGAATAACTTCCCAGATGCTGCTGGAGATCCAAGCAGCTTCCTACATCCAAGCAAGGCCGGTCATTGAGCTATAAGAAGAACTTTGTGGATGGATATGAGCTTGAAAGCCTTGGGAAAAAAAAACCCTCCAAAATTATTTTTAAAAAATAGAGCGTGTGCTTCGACGCATTCTGCAGCACAGAATAAGTGTTCTTGCTTTATGGAAAAGTGACCACTTTTTAAAAAAAAATTCCTGGTGCTCTAGTGAAAGTAGAAGGTTGTGCAACTCCTGTGTGCGTGTGTGTGAGAGAGAGAGAGAGAGAGAATGAGTGAGTGAGTGAGTGAGTGCGAGAGAGAGTGTGTGTGAGAGTGAGAGAGAGAGAGAGAGAGAGAGAGAGAGAGAGAGAGAGAGAGAGAGAGAGAGAGAGAGAGAGAGAGAATCAATCCATCCCCTCTCACCATCATACCATTCCAACAGCCTTACTGCGGTCATCTTTCCATCCTCTCGCCATCTATATATCTATTCATCCACCCATCCCTCCATCCAAATTACCAAATCCCATCCATCCATATATCAATTTATAATATTAATAGATTGCTAATAATTCCATCCACCCCATCAAATCTGCCCATCCCCCCATAGAACGCTCCTCATCAGTAGTGTTAGCATGAGCCTGCAGTCTGATCAGCCAGAAATAGTAAAAGAAACGCAGACAGGTAAACTACGTGAACACTCCTCTTACCTCAGACTTTTAATCGTTAAATTCAATAACGAGAACAAAATCAGACTGAAAAAATTAAGGTACGTTTCACCATGTCATCTGTTTTCACTGCCCTAATAAAGATTAATAAGCGTGCTGATTAACGAGGAGGTGGCGCGGTGGTGCAGTGGTTAGCACTGTCGCCTCACAGCAAGAAGGTCCTGGGTTCGATCCCCGGGTCACCCAGGGT
>JAQQZU010024096.1:0-12321 GCA_030068025.1 Parauchenoglanis punctatus | reverse complement strand
TCAGGGAGATGTTGAAGATGTCAGTGAGAACATCTGCCAGTTGGTCTGCACATTCTCTGAGCACTCTCCCAGGGATTTTAGCTGGTCCAGCAGCCTTCTGTGGGTTAACTTTGTGAAGAGTTTTCCTCACATCAGCAGTGGTCAGAATCAGCACCTGGTCACTCTGAGAAGGGGTGGTCTTCCTCGCTGTTACGTCCATGCAAAGGAGTTGTTGAGCGCATCTGGTAGGGAGGCATCACTGTCACAAGCAGGTGTAGTTGTCCTGTAGTCAGTGAAGGCCTGAATGCCCTGCCACATGTGCCGTGTGTTGCCGCTGTCTTGAAAGTGGCTGTGGATTCTCTGGCCGCATACGCGCATTGCTGCTCTGGTGGCTCAAGACAGTTTGCATTCTTAGGGCTGCTTTGTCACCTGCTCTGAAGGCAGAGTCATGGGTCCTCAGCAGCTCACGCACCTCTGCAGTCATCCACAGCTTCCGGTTGGAGTGTGTAATGATGGTCTTGGAGGCAGTGATGTCATCTACACACTTGCTGATGTAGCTGGTCACTGATGATGTGTACTCCTCCAAGTTGGTGTTGTCGCCATTGGTTGAAGCTTCCCTGAAGATATGCCAGTCAGTGTGCTCAAAAACAATCCTGAAAAGCAGAGATGGCTCCTGCTAGCCGGGTCCTCACCTCCTTCAGAACCGGGTTTGGTGCGTCTGACAAGCGGTCTGTATGCTGGCAATACCATAACAGAGATGTGGTCCGAGTAGCCGAGGTGGAGCAGGGCCCCGCGTGGCAGGCACCAGAAACGTTTGTGTAAACAAGATCCAGCGCATTTGTCCCTCTCGTTGCAAAGTCCACATACTGATGGAATTTCGGGAGCACTGACTTGAGATTTGCATGGTTGAAATCTCCAGTGACAACAAACAGTCCATCGGGGTGTGCATTCTGCAGCTTTCCAATAGCCCTGTACAGCTCACAGAGCGCATCTTTAGCGTTAGCACTGGGGAGAATGTACACACTGACAATGAGCATGGTGGTGAATTCCCGAGGTAAATAAAATGGCCTGCATTTAATGGTCACAAACTTCACAAGTGATGAGCAGTAACTAGAAACTGGCACAGAGTTTTTGCACCATTCCGTGTTGATGTAAACACACAAGCCACCACCGCGAGTCTTACCGCACAGAGCTGTTTTTCTGTCGGCACAAAACGCAGTGAGCCCAGCTAGCTGAATGGCAGCGTCCGGAACTCTGTCGCTGAGCCATGTCTCTGTGAAAACAAAGACGCAGCAATCTCTAAACTCACGCTGGGTAGTCCGCTGAAGTCGGATGTAGTCCAGTTTATTGTCCAGGGACATTGGACAGGAGAATAGACGGGAGAGCCAGCTGGCTAGGATTAGCTCTTAGCCTAGCACGGACCCCCGCCCACTTGCCGCGCTTCAGCTTCCTCAAAAAACTGGCCTGTTATTTGAGAGGGGGAGGGGTGCCTTTCATCGGATATGCAAGCTGGCTGGCTTTGTGTGCCTTGGAGGAAGCACTGATTGGTGGGAACTAAATTTCACTGAAATAAAAAAAAAAATCATTAAAGTGGACATCTGTGGGAAGAAGGAAGAAGGGAATACCAAAAAAAACACCTGTCTTTAAACAGCAACAGCAATTAAAGAGAAAACCATTTTTAACAAAAGTTTTTATTTCAAGCTAGGCAGCATAGTGGCCCCAGGAATAGTGTTGCCACCTCTCAGCTCCATGGGCCATACTTCAATCCTGAGTTTAATTTATTGTCCATGCAGGGTTTTGCATGTTTGCTCATATTTATGTGGGTTTCTGCCAATGTCACCAGTTTCCTCTCTTCTCCCAAAAACAAGCATGTAGCTAGACTGAATATGCCAAATCTAGAGTCATATGGGATATGCATAAGCATATTTCCATGCCTTGTCCGTAAATATCTTATGAGCCCAGTTTGCACTCATTGTTTCTTGGATAACACCATACCTTAATGTTACCTAAAGACTCCTAATGGTAATACAAGGATTCACTAGTGTTTGAGCTTGGGCCCTTGTATTCACTTCAGTTAGAAAGTGCATTCCATTTTTTGGTCACTTGGCCATTCTGACCACCTATGTGCCTCACGCTCTTGAGTATCCCTGCTTGAGGGATGCAGCTGTTTGGGGTGTGGGTATGCATTACATACTATTTTATACAAAATAACTTGACTAAAAGGAAGTTATGTATCTTATGCAAATAATGCATGTTTGCTGAAGGACTAGAATGAGATACAACTTAGACTTCTCTGCACATTTGTCATAACTTGATGAAAAGCAACCTGGAAAAATAAGGAAAGATGATGGTCAAGGGTACATCTGTTTTAGAGGCATGAATAGATGGGTCATCAAGGCTGAAATGCATGGAAAGGTTTCCTATACTGTCTGTGTTATACCTCATTTCATTTTCATTCTGGAGCCAAATCATAAGCATAATCTAATGTTTTTCACTAAGCAATGAAGTGTAAAAACAACAACTGAAATACTTGCAGTGTAATCCTCACCTCATCCAGTTAGAATGCATCTCTCTCTGGCCATCTATGTATTTCTCACACTGTCTGCTCCTGAATACCTACAAAAGAATGCACAAGATCTTATGGTTTACATTATATACATGAACACAGAGATATTAAACAGGTCATGGAGGGTCAAAGCCCTGTATAATCAGTGCTTTGTGTTCAACACCCATAAATGTACACTCCCCGAACACATTAGGAAAACCTGTACACATTTTCATTTATGTCATTTGGCAGATGCCCTTATCCAGAGCGACTTACATACATCTTATTTTATACAAGTGAGCAGTGAAGGTTAAGGGCCTTGCTCAAGGGCCCAGCAGTGGCAATTTGGCGGTGCTGGGATTTGAACTCACGACCTTCCGATCACTAGTCCAACATCTTAACTCCTGAGCTACCACAGACCCCAATTACACACACTCGTTCATGTAATTATCTAATTAGCCAATCATGTGGCAACAGTGCAATGCTTAAAATCTTGCAGATTTAGACAAGCAGCTTTGGGTAAAGTTCACATCAACTGTCAGAATGGGGGGGAAATGTGTACTCAGTGACATATTGGATGGTTTGAGTGTTTCTATGACTGGGATTTTCACACACATCAGTCTCTGTTTACTCAGAATGGTTTAATAAAGAAAACTATCCAGTGAGCGGCAGCTCTGTGCATGGAAATGCCTTGTTGATGAGAGAGAGACGAATGGAAAATAGTTTGAGGTAAAAGATACAGTAACTCAGATAACCAGTCTGTACAATTGTAATGAATACAAAAACATCTCAGAATGCACAATATGTCAAATCTTGAGCTAGATGGTGTACAATGGCAGAAGAACCTGTTGGGTTCCAATTGGACAGGTGAAGACTTGGAAAATATAACCTGGTCTGAGGAATCTCAATTTCTGCTGTACACACAGATGACAAGGTCAGAATTTGGATAACATAAGGATCCAGTTTGGCTGGTGTCCACAGACCAGGCTTGTGGAGGTGGTGTAATGGTATGGGAAATGTTTTTTCAAATGAATGGTTTCTTTGGGACCATTAATACCAATCATCCCTTGAATGCTACAAGCTATTTGAGTATTGCTGCTGGCTATGTTCAGCCCTTCATGACCACTATTTTTCCATTTTCTAATGGCTACTTCCAGCATGATAATGCACAATTTCACAAAGCAAAAATCATCTCAAACTGGTTTCATGAACCTGACAATGAGTTCAGTGTTCCTCGGTGGTCCTCCTAATCACAGGATTTGAATGAAATAGAGCACCTTGGGATGTGGTAGAATGGGAGATTCACAACATGAAAGTGCACCTGAAAAACCTGTAGGAACTGCATATTGCAGATTCAGTCTCCTCTTCAGCAGGTGAAATGCTTGCTCAATTGGGTTTAAGGTCTGGTGCATGTCTTGGTCTACAAGCTTCCACTAATTTCCACTGATGGAGTCATTTGTTGTGTTAGAATTGTTTGTCATTGTCTTGCTGCAAGATGAATTTCCTCCCAATTACACTGGATGAATTTCTCTGTAAATTGGTAACCAGAAAGTTTCTGTAGACTTCTTAATTCATTCTGCTACTACCATAATGAGTTGCATTATCAATAAAAGATTAGCCCATTCTAGAAGCAGCCATAAAAGCCCAAGTCATGAAACTACCTCTACTTTGCTTAATGAGTGTGTATGTTTTGGATAATGAGTAGCTCATTTCTTTCTTCACACATTGGCATTTCTATCGCTTTGGTAGATATTAATCATGGTTCCAGAACATTTCCGGTTCATTTCTGTATTTCTTTGCGAATTACAATCTGGCCTGGCCTGAGATATGTGGACACACCTCCATGTGAAACAAAGAGAACAGGGAATGGAAATATGGCAGTGACTTTAAAGACTTGCAAATGGTGGCTGGCAGAGATATAAATTTGGTCATTTTCAATAACAAAATAAGTTCCAAAGCACAGTAAGGTTAATGGGAAAATCAAGTGTTGGGTTCAAGACCAGCTTATTTGAGACTGACGCAAGATAAAAACTACACATGGCAGAGTACATATCGAGAGTAAATGCTCAGATCATTGATGGGTGGTCTCAAGACCAAGACCTTGAGTACCTTGAGAAGAAGGTCTTGAGTACCACAACACTAGGAATAATGATAAGAAGTTTGGATCTCATCCTCTGAAAATGAACCAGCAGAAAGAATGAACAAAGGCTGGTTAAGTCCTTTTGATGATTTATGGGCATGAATTATACTCATTATGAATTATACTCATACTGGTCACTGTAAAGTACTTTAATATCAGTGTGCCCCTACCTGTGGATGAATGGTACCTACATGTTTATAATGTTCTTCATAGTTTCCAGGTTATTTGTACAATAGTACCTTTAAAATCTAACAGGCTGAAATCCTTATATCATGTTTTTGATATTTACGGTCACCTCACAGCAAGAAGGTTCTTGGTTTGAACCTTGGTCGACTGGGGCCAATCGGAGTGTGCATGTTCTTCCACTTGCCTGAGTGGGTTTCCTTTGGGCACTCCAGTTTACCCACAGTACGAAGACATGGAAATTAGGTTAACTGGCTACTCTAAATTGCCCTTAGGTGTGAATGTGAGTGAATGGTTGTTCATCTGTGTTAGCCCTGCGATAGATTGGTGATCTTCCCAGGGTGTATCTCTGCCTCTTGCCTGAAGTCAGCTGGGATTGGTTCCAGCTTGTCCATGACCATGACAGATAAGTGGTATAGAAAATGGATGAATGTGTGGATGATGGATGGATGGAGGATATTGACATACACAATTAACATTAGGAAATAAGTATTAAGAAACTGACTCACCACCCAAGAGTAGCCACTATTCATGGCTTCCTCTTGGTCCACCAGGTCACCCTCACATGGCCCAAAGTGTGCACCAAGTGGAATAGTCTCCCCCTTATTGAACACCCCTAGGCCTGCTTCAGGAATGTCAGACTTTCTAACCTCTAGACCAGGTGGAAGGGTTTGTGTTGCTCGGTCAGTAATCCCCATGGGAACAGGGGTATCAGCAATGAAAAGGGCTGGACCATGAACCTCACACTTATTAATGAAGTAGGATCCACAGTCCTCACAGTCTGGAATGAGAAATGGCAAAAAAAAAATTATTAAAAAATTTTTTTTTTAGAATGCTACAACATTCAACATTCCAAATGTTTGAGTGTTTTACACTTAATAGATTTTGATTATGGATGTGAAGAACACATGAAATATCATGACTAGTATTAACACCTCAGAAACAAACATTGAGTGCAAGAACAAATTTCTTGACAAGAATGTGACTGATGCATATATTATTTACATGGATCATTAGACTGTTTCACAGACAGGAGGGGCTAACACACAGGAATAGATTCGCTCATCACTTTCATGTTTGTTTTACTGTTCACATGTAAAGCAATTCATGTGCCTAGGTATCCCTCTTGCATATTTCCCACCCCAAATGTTTACAAGTGAAACAAGCACTAGTTGGCTAGGTTCACTGCAAGACCCTAAATATATTGCTAGTATAGGAATATGGACAGAGTTACACTTCAACAGTCACAATTCACCCACTTTTAACTTCTTGTAGTTTACAGATAGTACAGTTTATAGATCAAAGCTGTGACTTTTTTTCTGCCATCTGCAATGATTTCTTCAGGCACATTTTAAGATGCCTCTTAAGTTAACTATTGGTGACATCTAGTTAGCACATTGGCTGGCTATATCACTTTCCTTGTAGCTAGATTCTTTCTATAAAAATCAGATAAATCTTTATAAAGAAAAATTACTGTCAAAACATTTCAGCAAAATAACACATCGGAATTGTTGGTGTTAAATAATCACGGTCTGGTGAGAGATCAATGCCTATGATTTACATCATGTGGCCAAGTTATTTCACCGTAACTTTCTTGTGTATCATGGATTACCAAGAAGTATCTCTCCTTGCCATCACTGCTTTCTATTTGAGAAGCAAGTAGCGCCAATGATGCCACAACTTTATTTCAGTTCACCAATGCTTCAAGACCACTATCAAATACAATTGGCTTGTTCAAGAGCTCCGTTCTGGACAAAGTATGCTTCCAGCAGTACTTCAGGCTGAACCACACAGGGTTTGCCAATCTACTGCTAAAGGTGGGACCATACACAGCGAATATGGACACTACATTCCGAAACACCATCTCTCTGGGTGAACAACTGGCCATTTACTTGTGGTGAGAAAAAGACAATAAAAGTATCATAGTTGTTGCTTTAATGATAGAGAGAATAATTTAATTTAATGTAATGGGCTATAATGTTGCCTTCTTGATTTTCCCTTTAATATTGATGTACATGTCTGCATATTTGTTTTGACAGGTGTCTTGCCACAGGGAACACATTCCACACTATTGCCTTCAGCTACCGTGTTGGTCACAGCATGGTGGTCCAGATAGGACCACCGGCGGATGTGGCACAGGCCATTTGTTATGCCAGTCCCCATCAAGGACTGGATACCCGGAAAAGATCTCATCAGGTCATGTTGGCAGGGAAGGCTTCATCTGCAACAAAAACCTGAGGGTCTTCAACTACAGGCTTTCATGAACAAGGTTGGCAGTTGAGGACACATTTGGCATTGTTGCTACACAGTGACGAATGTATCATCATGTCATTGGCATCAGCCCTGCCAGCACAGTAGCCTGTGTGAAGGCAACTTGTGTTCTGCACAATTTCTTGCTTAAGGTAAGACCCAGGGCCCCAGGTTTTGTTCCAGAAGATGAGTGAGAGGCCTCTGCCATCCAGCACATCAGAAGAGCTGGGAGCAATAATGCTGCACAGGAGACCATCCATGTGTGGGAAACGGTCACCACCTACTACTGTACAGAAGGTACCATGTCCTGACAACCAGCAACCAAAAGAAAAACAAAGGCTCTTTTAAGAGCCACCCACCCAATTAATACCATTTGTGACAAGTAACGTGATCTCAAACATTTCACAAACACACCAGTGTTCAAAGCTTTAAAAAAAATGGCGTTTTTGTTTTACCTTGGCTATTAGACACTCTCCTCAACATTAAAAAAAAAAAACTCTAAATTGAGTCATCCCTCAAACATGACCCAGTTGAATATCAAAACCACACTGAACTGTTTTTAGCTTTGTGTTATATATATTATTAAAGTAAACTATTATTTGTAGTATATATTGTATAATTTGCAAAATGTTTACTAAAAAACTCAAGTGAACAAAGGCTAAATGGTGGAAAAAGCTAAAATTAGTGTTACAAAATTAAAGGTTAGATGTAGTGTAAAATTGCAATGCCAATGGTGTCAGAAAAAGGAACAAATTGTATTCGGACATCTGGCACAATTCACTTTAGTAAAATCATTTAATAAATAAAATGATAAACATATTTCAAAAGGTTGAATTATTTATTAAAGACATGGTCCCTGTATTTAAGAACAATGTACAGGTAAGTGCATCAAACATTCAATACAATATTGCATAAGTAAAACAGATTAGAAAAAAAAAAAAAGGTCACCACCTAAATTCACAGCCCAGCTAACAAGACTGTAATGTAAATAAGCTTAATACCACCATCACAGCCTTGTCAGCTGTACCCTCATGAGAAAGAAACGGAGAGTGATTGGAGTGGAGCGCTAATGGTATGTTTTCACATTGCTCTCATTCAGGTGGTGAGGGTTGAAATTCATCTGGTCAGTGAATAACTGCAAGTAACATTGCACAATGGCGACTACAAACAGGAGTGGACAGCGTGACCGTAACAACGAGACTTTGAGCTTAATACCACCTAACACTAGTCAGCTAACATGAAGCTAGTCAGCTAGCAAACTACTTAGCTAGTTACATAACATGAACAATCACTAGCTCACTACATAAACACAGTACATCCATGCGAATTTCATTGGCTCCAATTAATTTTTATCAACCCTTTAATAGATCAAATTCATTCATAATTTTTTCCAAAGTTAATTTGTCATTACCTGTGGACATTTACCAAGTTAATAGCTACATTTTTTATTTAAAATAAGTCTATTGCAGACAGAGTGCAGATCTACATGCAGACAGTGTTAAAAATATTAAAGTTCAGCAATTCTGTGTCTCATTTGTTATTACGAAATTGTTGTATTTTATCATATACAAAAAACAAAGTTATAACGACACTACATGTTTAGTTATTATCTCTGCCCACCGACTGTATAAATTATTTATATAGTCAGTCAATGTCTCCGCCAGATTGTTTTTACCAAGTTGCCTGCCTATCCACTGCTGGACATGACATCACACCAACCAGACCAATAGGAGCAAATTCAAAGAGACAAGCAAATTTCATGCAAATGAGCACCAGGCAAGAATTTCAGTGTGTAATAGGTTTGGTACATGGTGTTCCCTAGAGAGGCAGGAGTAGCAAAATAAGTCTGCCCAAGATGGCAGAGGGTAAAGGCTACAGGCATAATGAAAACGTTGTGTTGGGCTTCATGTTGATTTAAGTGGTACGCCTAAAATTTGTGCTGGTGCTCCTAAGATTTTCAGTAGGGAGCAGCAGTGCTGCTAGGGGGAAAAGTTAATCTTGAGCCCTGTATTGGGAGGAGGCTGCAGAGAAAGGGTTAATCAAAATTCCTTAGTTCTATTGGCCACACACCCAAAGGTCTCCAGCTGGTGGTCCTCCCTGATCTGCTACATGGGTGGCATGGTGGGAATGGATATTGTTGTTGTGGAGGAAACTTTGGGGACTGAACTGGAAGGCAAGGTAATGTTTGGGGTAGGGGTTGATGGCCAGACCAGGGGTGAGGGTTGGAAGGATGAACAGGAGGACACATGGTGGTGTGGCTCCTCCTCACTGCTGCGTAGCTGCTGGACCCATTGTCCCATTGTCCTCTTGTACAGTCATGGGGTTCCCAATCCTTTCCATGTTGCTAATAGTTGGTCATAACTCCAAGAAAGGGTTGAGGAACCCCATGATAGCAGTGTAGCACCATGGCTGCCATACAGTGACCATAGCACTTCTGTTTCGCTCCTGTTCTTTTGCCATTTCCAGTCGATACGTGTCAAAAAGGTTCTTCCATTTTGTTTTGCAGTTGTCAGCTACAAAAAAGAAATAAGAAAGAAGAAACAAAAACATCTTCAAAAGGTATGATCAAATTGTACTGAACTCTATTAACAACACCCACATCATACACAAACCATAAAAGCGGTAAACCGTGGCTTAAGAGCTAGTGGCATAATTAACAACATGCTGTAAAGTTAACTGCAGTAGGGTGGCATCCAGATACTCAAAACAAAGTGAAATGACATTCTGCTTTTTATCTCCCTTGTGCAAGTACGATAAAAAAAAATACAGTTGTATGTATTCTCAGATTTGTCAATTTAGTTCATTCAACTGATTAAGTTATATCTTGTCAGACTTTAGCTAGTAAAATAACTTGATTAATGGGAAAAGATGATAGCTAGCAGAAACATTTGCACAGGTTAGCTTGTTAACCTGCATAATGAACTTTGCATATGTAGCTATAAATAAACATTTATAAAATGTATACTCACGAGAACGACTATGATTTCCAAAACCCGATCCCTGGTATCACATTTTAGATGTTTGTCCTTACACAACTTGCATGCGGCTGTATAAAACAGGGTTATGGGAGAGCGCAATGATGAGCTGCTCTTCCATTTTTATGTAGGAACCAAAGTCATGAGATTGTCTCCTTGCAGTAAACATTTCGGGGAACTCCGTGTTGGTATCATCTTATGCCTTTCACTCCCATTGGTAGTCGAGAGAGAGTTTAGTTTATTTAACAGTTCACGTTGCCAGCTGTTATTTCACTTTCATTACTACTAGTTGCCGAATTTCATTGTCATTCCATGGTCTGTGGTCACCACATCTCTGATAGTCAATTCCTGTGTGTACACCCCTTTAGGTTAAGTGCCTCACGACCTAGTAATTGGGTTAAATAGTATTAGACATGCATCCTTGAAAAATTCTATATAATCCTTCAATTGCCCTTTGTCCCCCTGATGGAATCCTGTTTCATTCAGCAATAAACATAAGGCTACACACATTTACAATCCTGTTGCTTTCAATAACCATGGGGGGAAAATAAAAAATAACAGCAATGCCATACACAAACAGTTACATACTATATTATAGATTTCCTAATCTAAGCTATCTTTTGCCTGCTGCCTGTTATAAAGTGTACATAGTTTAGAGTAGGGGTGGGAAACAGGATAATGTATGCAGATATATGGCAATGTCAAACATATTCTTTGCTAATTCTTGACATTTATACTACTCCTTGAGGAAACTGACAAAGAATTACCAGAGGTGTAAATTTAAACACTGTGTGAAATAGACCTAATAATTCCCAAATAATTACCTTCTACTTATACACTTACTTACCCTACATACAGCTGAGGCCAGAAGTTTATATACACACATCATGGCCATGACCGTTCTTTTTCTGGGACAGAATGATTGTACAACATACATTTTTAATAGAAAAACAAAATACTTTGGTGCACAAGTTTTAATTTATCTTGGGTTTTCTGAAATCAACACAGGGTCAAAATTATACATACAGCACACCTAATAATTGGTTAAACATAACTTAGAAAGAGTCACTTTGGCCACACACTTTTGGTAACCATCAAGAAGCTTCTGGCAGAATTTTGGTTGGATATTTGACCACTCTTCTTAACAGAATTGGTAGTGTTCATTTAAATTTGTTGGTTTACTGGCATGGATCCATAAATTGTTTTCGATAGGGTTGGGGTCAGGAGCTGTTTTGAGTTTAATGTTAGCCTGCTGTTTTATCCATTTCGGAACCACCTTTAATGTGTTTAGAGTCGTTGCCCCATTGGAGCACCCAAATGTGGCCAAGTTCCAACCATCTAGCTGATGGTTTAAAGTTATGAGGAGGAATTCTGAGGTAATCCTCCTTCTTCATTATTCCATCCACTTGGTTTAACCATGATTAACAGTTGCTCAACAGTTGGTACAGTGTTCTTGTGGTTCAACACCTCACCTTTTTTACTTTCCAAACATACCTTTGGTCGTTGTGGCCAAACATCTCAACCTGTGTCTTATCTGAAAATAAAACTTTCCTCCAGAAAGCTTTTTCTTTGTACTCATGGTCAGCTGCAAACCTTGGGTAAGCTTGAAGGTGTCGATTTTGGAGCAGGTGCTTCTTTATTGGACGGCAGCCTCTCAGTCCATGGCAATTAAAATCTCGCTTGACTGTAGACAAACATTCACACTGTTGTTCCAGCAGCTTCCTGTTCATGGCAGGCCTGTGCCTTAGTGGTTCCTGACCATCCAAACCAATTTCCTCTCAGCCAAGAGTGACAGTTTGGGCCTTCTTCCAGACCTGGGCAAAGTGCCTATACCGAACAATAATTTGTAATTGTCAATCACTATGTTGGCAAAAGGAGATACCAGCAATAGTCAGTTATGTCCAATAACAGGAACTTAAGAGGCCTTGGCATTGGTAAGTTAAAAACACATTTTGAAACTTTCAACGCCACTGAATAAATGATCTAAGTGGGTATATGTACATTTTTGTGTATGTTTAATTTCGACCCTGTGTTGATTTCAGAAGACCCAGAATAATGTAAAACTTGTGTAAAAAAAAGGTCTTTGTATTAATGATGTATTTTGTGGGCGGCACAGTGGTGTGGTGGTTAGCGCTGTCGTCTCACAGCAAGAAGGTCCTGGGTGCGATCCCAGGATCACCCAGGGTGCCTTTCTGTGTGGAGTTTGCATGTTCTCCCCGTGCATGCGTGGGTTTCCTCCGGGTGCTCCG
>JAQQZU010024095.1:0-12326 GCA_030068025.1 Parauchenoglanis punctatus | reverse complement strand
CCATGCCGCATTGGGATGGGGCCAGAGCATACTACTGCATCGGACATCGCCTTTGCTAATTTAAACACCTCTACAAATTTACACTTAGTAACCTCTGACTGATGTAGGCGTATATCGTTAGCTTCTACATGAATAACTATCTTAGAAAACCTGTGCTTGCCTGCTATGTCCGGCGCCCTGGATCCTGGTATACACGTAACTATAGCTCTAGCTAAGGTCTAGATAATTTCACATGCCTTAGGATAGAGTCTCCTATAACCTATGATCTTCCTGGAGAACTCTCAGATCACGACCATCTAACAACACATCCAAATTGGGGTATTTCACAAACAACAACTATTTTTCTCCCCTCATAATCATAATGCATGTTAATCCGTTACAAGTTTTTGGCAGTTTCTTTGCATGGAGAGTAATCAGGTGCTTGTTCAGATCCCTGAAATCTCAAGATTTGACTACTGCAACATCGTTCTTCCAAGTCTTTACCTGTATGCCATCTGACCCCTCAACTGATCCAGCATGCAGCTGCATAACTTGGTTTCTTCAAAAAATGCTCTCACAGCATACAATTGCTGGTTGACCCACCATCAGTACACACACATAGTCTTACACGCAAGTCTTCATCAGTAATCAGTTGATAACTTCAACAATATAGACTTCATGTTAAAAATATAAAGAATTTCCAGTTATACAATGGACCATTTTGACTATAACAGACATCCCACCTCTCCCAGAAGTTTCGGGAGTCTCCCCCATACTGATACCGGCTCCCTGACTTCCGCACATTATAAACAATATCCCGGAAATATTATTGAGAGCAAGCAAGCATGCCAATGAGAGAGAGATTGAGTCTGTGTATGTGCGCATGTGTGAGTTACAGATGTACCGAGAGCATGAGCGAGCATCCTGATTGGTATGAGAGGCGATTTAGGGCAACTCATTAATAATTAATAATTTTATTAATAATTAGCAGAGTCAAAAGTAATGACAGTGTAGCTTGCTTGTTTGCAAAAGTGGCTTTTCTATTGGCAGTGGTGGGTTAAATGACTGTAAACAACATGTGGGAATGAGCTGAACAGGTGTTCTTCATTTATGGAATGTCTGACAACCAATAGGTTAGCTCTTTCCAGCACTAAACTGAAAGCAGCAATGCATGTGCAGAAGCATGTTGGGGAATGATCTCAAAAGCAGTCTAGTTTCAGTTGTGCAATTAGTGAGCCTGCAAGCTCCCCAGTCTTTGCAAAATCATTGTCTGTGACTGAAAACCCTGTGAATTGTTTTTAGATGTGGGAGGGTGTCAGACTTTGGTCTTTTAGGAGTCTTTTAAAAGTCTTCAATTGTATGGTTGTCATACACGTTTTATTCTATTGAATAACGTGTTTGAGAATGAAATTCATTATTTTCGATGCCTCCACTATGCACAATCACAAAATCTTGATGCAAATACATTTGAATGCCAATGATTAGTGTTAATGTCATTGGCTATAGATCACTGCATGATCAAAATTTCTGGCGTGTAATATTGGAAACTTCAAATGGGTAGAAATACTATTTCATGTTACTGTCTCATCTGGCTATTTAATTGTTTATTGTCGCAGGTTGGTTTTAGTATATTGCTGTTATTAATTTATACCTAACTGTTCTTATGATGATGTTAAATTGGGGAGTCTGTTTGCTTTGCAGACTTTTACTGCACGTTTCTTTTTGTTCACAACAAAACACAATAGCTAATGTCTAATATGTATAATGCTAATAGCTGGGACCACAGAAATTACTAACAGAATAACATAACAAAACCTCACACTACACTAAGGGACCAGGTAATGTCCACCTTCCTTTTTTTTTAAATACATAGATGTGCTTGCCACAGTAATATGTCAATATAAAATAATGCCTTATACAGATTAAGTGATATGAAAACAGAGAATTCATTTTAAAACCAAATACAAACATTTTAGGGGGAATTTTTTTTATTGCACACTCTTTATAATGGGGCATGTGAGACTGTGCTCAGAATTTACCACTCACATTCAAAGATCACATTCCAAAGTAATTATACATATGATGTCATCAGTGACGTTCATTTTGTAGGATTTTCTGTCTTCTTTACTTTCATCTGACTGCTGAAGACATGGTCCACAGTGATTCTACTAAGAACAGGAAGTCCCTCCAAAATTGATGGACAAGAAGAAAACTTATTAAGGGGGCTACCAAGTGATGCAGGGCAACATTAAAAGAGCTGTAGGAATATCTGGTAAGTGTTCTTCATTCCCTGCATGACCACAGTCTCTCATATTTTCAACATGTCTGGGATCAGAGTTGGCAAGATTAAAGGCCATCCTCATGAAACACCAAAGCAGACTTAAATCACCCAAAACATTTGTTGCATAATGAGTTAAAGTCTAATTAGTCCAAGATAGGATGTAGGGATAATTTGGGGATAATTCTAAAAGATACAATCCCCTCCAAACATATTGAAATGGCAAGGCCAATTCTTTTGTTTTTATTCTTTACTGAAGCCATTTGGGTTTGAGGTCAAAAGATGAATATGAGTCAATAGATCAGAATTTCAGATTTAATTTCCTTATTTTTCATCTAGATTTGTTTAAGAACTTGGAACATGGCACCTTGGGTGACAGACCATCCAATCTTTAAGTGAGCAAAAGGATTGGAACAGATAGTCTTACAGTAAATTAAATAACACTTAATATTTGGTTGCATATCCCTTACTTGCAGTAACTCCATCAGGCCAGCGACCCACTGATAATCAAACTGTTCCATTCTTGTTTTTTGACGTTTTTACAAGCTTCTACCGCATCTTCTTTCAGTTGCTGTTATTGGAGATTTCTCCTTTCAGGTTCCTCTTCAGGATGTACAGTGCATGCTCAACTGGGGTAAGGTCTGGTGGTGGAATTTTGAATTAACCAGTCTAAAACCATCCAATTTTTTCCCCTGATGAAGTTCTTTGTGTTGGCAGTGTGTTTTGACTCATTGTCTTGCTGCATGATGATGTTCCTCCGAATTAAATTGGATATATTATATTGGAATTATATGGTATTTCATATATCAAATCATCTGGAAAAACTACCTCATGTGAGTGTAAAAAATGTTTTTGCGTTATTTCAGGGTTTTTTCCCAAAATACACGTTTTCATTACTATAATTTTAGTTCCCAGTTTCAAATTGTGCATTAAGCAGGATAAAATAGATAATTGTCACATGGTCTTACAAGGGTTAATGGTAACCTGGTTACTAACGCACAAAAAAAACCCCGTATCTGTCTCTTGCTTGCTTACTCTCTCGCTGAGTAGCCATATGTGCATGTGCTGAAATCAAGACATTAAAGGTAGCCTAGTGGGCAGTCCTTGTGCGTACTATGAAATATCATCCTGCCAGTGCCACTGCCTAGGCAAAATATGTACAGGTTATCAGGTCTGGCACTGCCTTCAAAAAACATTAGCATTTTTAAATGAACTGACAATTAATTTAAATAAATTAATTTAAATTCAATAAATTATGCCAGAGTGTGAGTTGTCCAAAGAGAGGCAAGAGGACTGCTGACAGGATTCTGCACATGGAGAGATGAAAAAAATTAAATGTACAGTGAAAAAGATAGAAGATATGAGTTTATGACGCAAGGAATATAAATACATACTTATGTTTTGTCTAAGACAAACTTACATTCTTCACTCCTGGAGGTCTGTGGCTGAACTACTGGATCATGATAGGCAGGCAGGGAATGAACATTCCCTCTAACACACTCTAACTTGTTGTTCTCTGTTCTGCTTTCCCTTAATGCACAGAGGGTCCAAGGAGACCCCCCCCTTTTTTTCACTCAGGAAACACACATCAGTATTCCTATTCTTGAGAGAACCTTCCATTGACATAAAGAGCTAATTCATGCTACACCTACACTATAAACCTAAACTTAACCTCAGCAATGAAAAGGAAACTTTTTGGCGCTTTTATTTATTTATTTTTAAAAATAAATACAATTAACAGTTTCCTTATGGGGATTATCCAAATGTCCCCATAATGTCAAAATTGTCCAATCTTTGTAAATCTAAGGACATTTGGTCCTCATAAGGTTATAAAAACATGACGCGCACACACACACACACACACACACACACACATTTTACTATCCTTGTGAGGACCTTCCACTTACATTATTAATGCAGCCAATTAATACACATAATCTTGCCATTACCTTAATCTCAGTAATGAAAAAGAAACGTTTTTGCTCTTTTATATTTTCTCATTTTTGTTTTTTTTTTTAAAAAAAAACAAACGCAACAATTTCCTTGTGAGATCCATCCAATTGCCTAAGGCCAAAACTGTCAAATATTACTAAAGTTGTGAGGACATTTGGTCCTCACACGGACACACACACACACACACACACACACACACACACACAGAGAGAGAGAGAGAATGTAGTTAGTTATGACGAGCGCAGAGCTGTTGCCCGGAGTCTGAGTCTTTGGGAATACTCTTCGTCTCTTTCTTGGTCCTACAGCGATCACCGGATGAACCGGACTAAGAGAATTCATCCTTTGCAAATACCTAAATGTAGCGGGAGTGAAAAACGGAGGAACAAACCATCTGGGCTGTGTTATTCCCAACTGAGGATTACAAAGCCGGGGAATTTAGAACTGGACTAGAGAGTTCAGACATCATGGACTCGGGAGCGGCCGTGGGAGCCGTAGCCGAACCGCACGCAGACACCAAGGTGAGATGGGTTTCAGTACAGGAAGCGAGGGTTGTTTTCTCTCGCTCCCTTCTTATTTTTAAATCAAAATACTAGTTTAAGACCCAAGTGGCTCAGGACACGCCACCTCCGGAAACTGCCATTTCCTTACTCTCTAATTTGCCACTGCTCGCCCTATCCCACTGTCTAACCGATTTCTTTTCCTTCCTTCCTCTTTTGCTTTTACTCTGCTAAATTCCCTGACAGCCTGGCTGAACATTAAGGAGCTCGCGCTGCAACACACACACACCAAACATGATGAGCACTTTATTCTCCACATTCTGACGAGCTCCAAGCTCTCCACGTGTGAAAAAAAGTTCCAGCAGCCGGATTTTACACCCAGAAAGCAGAGAGTCACTTTAAAGAACTTGACTGACTCAGTTTCTTTAATGATTAAAAAAAAATCCATGCAGTATAGAGAACGTTTAATTGGACAATAATGTGAACTTGAATGCATACTCCCTTCAACGATTATTCCAGCAAATATGTGGCCTAGGTCGATATAAATAAAGATCATTCATGTTAGCTAAGGCACGCGCTACGCTATTAATGTACTTGTTGCAGTGAAAGCCGTTGTGACCGGGACGGCATGGACGCACTCGGTGCTCGGAGCCGCACGTTAGCATCCAGTTCAATCCGAGCTGGTTCCATTTTGAGGGCGGCTACAACGGCCTGCTTGGAGCCTCTTAGCGAGTAAAACAGACTCACTTCCGGATGGCGCTGGAGCCTGAGTTTGTTGAAAAGATGTTTATAAGATGTTATGTCTGCTTTTCATATTTTAATTAATGGTTCTCTTCTCCTACCGTCCCTACTGCTATCGCTTATAACTACACTGACACATACATAATAAAGCTCAAAACTCTTATAATAGCTTTTATTTCCATACAAATGTATTGGGAGCACTACACATTCTATTCCAAATTAAAACATGAAGAAACAATTATCAAATTTGTGTTATTCCTTTACAGAAAGTGAAGAAAAAAAGAATATTTGGCTGTTCAAAAAAAAAAAAAAAAATTGCAGTGTCCGTGTTCTTCTTTACAAACTCAAATATTCACTGAAAAATGTTTTAAGATTTTGCCTTTCTTTGACTCACTGAACTCATGTATACTTGCATAACCATTGTTTCTGAGAACTTCTGCACATCTGTTTTGCATGGAGTTGACCAACTTCGGTCACCTGTGAATGAGGTATTCCAGCCCAGGGATGATTGGACTACATTCCCCAATTTTTCTGCATTTCTTGCTTTTTGCCTCAGGACCAGCATTTTTGATGTCACCCATAAGTTGTCTGTTGGATAAAGGTCTGTGGATTGGCCACTCCATATCATCAATCTTCTTGTTTTGGAACCAAGATGTTGCTTGTTTACTGGTGTTTGGAGTCGTTGTCTTGTTGAAACACCCATTTCAAGGGCATTTCATCTTCAGCATAATGCAACTTGACCTATTTTCAAGTATTTTGAGGTATTCAGACTGATCCATGATCCCTGGTATGCGACAAATAAGCCTGACACTGTAGTACAAGACCCCATCCCCGTATCATGACGCTTGTGCCACCATGCTTCACTGGATTTAGAGTGTACTGTGGCTTGAATTCAGTGTTTCGTTGAATTCAGGGCTCGTCTGATGAACTGTCTGCGGCCACTAGACCCAAAAAGAACAATCTTGCTTTCATTAGTCCACAAAATGTTGGGCTATTTCTCTTTAGGCCAGTCAATGTGTTCTTTGGCAAATTGTAACCTCTATAGCATGTCTTTTTTTTTCAACAATGGGACTTTGTGGGGGCTTCTTGCCAATAGCTAGGCTTCTCCACACCAGCACTTGACAACAATTCTTTACTCTAAGGCACATCACAGTTCCCATTAGATTTAATAATTTGTCAATGAAATTCATATTTACATGACCCTGTCATGTACGTAGCATAAAGTGCTTAAAACCCATCTTCTGATGTGAACAAAAATGTGGTGCATTAGTGGTGATTTTATTAGAGAGTCTGCGGCCCATGACTGCATTTTTTTGGCTGCACAGGGCCAAAAAAAAAATCTAGATTTTTTTCAACTATATGAACGACTCTCGGTTATAGTTTCAATTTCTTGCATAATGCGATTGAAAAATTGCACAATATTTTTAATGAAGTTATGCATTTATTAGAATAAACTTTGGAAAATATAACTCTGCCATCTATAGCAAAATATAGGAAAGGATATTGTTAAAAGAAATTGTGCTGTTTTTATCATTATTGCACAGCTTAGTGAACCCTTCTTTCTCAACAGAATAAGTGGGGACCATATTTTTTATAACATGAAATGCCACTGAAACTGAGAAGTCAACATGGGGTATTCTTCAAAAATCTGAGTTCCTTCCATGTTTATGGAGTGATGTAGGTACCATACATATTGTAGGTACCATGCATATACAGACAGGAGGCACAACTTTATTAAATTATTGTTACAGCAACTGGAAGTATGTAAGACAACTGGAATGGACCATCAAAGAGACAAGCTCTCTTGATCACCATATGTGATCTGGCTGAACAAGGCAGGGCTAACCTTACGACAATTTGATAATCTTCACTACCAAACTTTCTTAGTTGATCTTAAGGAAAAATTTCCTGTAGAATACATTTCTGCATGCTATTTTTTTGTATTATGCATATTTAATGAGATAATTTGCTTATTTGATAAATGAGCAAAAATAATTATATAATAATTGTGTTATAAGTTCTATCTTGAATTTCTTCTCTACTGATAAGGTAGGATTTTGAATTTTGTGTACTATCTACTTGACTTATTTGGACCTAGATTCTTGCCACTAGTATTTGTAGTAGTAGTACTAGTAATAGAAATAACTAGTAGTTGTTTCTGTAGTGTTTGACATAAGTGTCAAGTGTCAACAAGTGTCTGTTGGTCTATGCTAATTAGTTCTCTCAGGTGTCTAATCAACATTAGTTTCAGTCTCCCTTAAGGTGTGAATTGGCGGCAGGGCTAAGATATATCGAAGGTGTATCCACTACAGACGCTCACATCTGTAGCGGTCTGCAACAGTCAGCATGTTCTATTCAATACCTGTTCTATTCAAAGAATAACTGATTTTCCACTGCCTCTGTGTGCAATCCTTCCTTCTTACTGTAGGGGCAAAAAGTCTGTCTGTTAATTTTCAAAGGGAAAATGAATGATTAAAAATGGCAATTAAAAAAACATGGGTAGACCTATCAATTAGCTGTATACAACCACACTACAAGGGCACAAGACTGACCAGTTAAAATTGGCCAATATCTTAAAATATGTGGGAGGGGATAGGGCTTGTGTAATCATATAATAATAATAAGAAGAAAAAGAAGATTTGTGGAAAACTTGCAGTGGACTTCTGACTAATTTTGTGCAAGACCTATGTCAAATAATTAATTCTTAGTTTTTGCCACAGGTTTGCTAGAATGTTTACTGTTTGCAGAAAGTTTGCCACAAATTCATATTTTATGAAATACTTCTGAGGCTAAGACTCTTAATCTTCAAAAATACCAAACACTGCTGATAAGACAGTAATATAGTAAATACAGTAAATATAATTGATTTAATAAATACAACCGAATCATCCACAACACATTGTAACAAATTTCCCTGTTGTATTATAGTAAACTACTGGCAGCCACAGTTACCCGCATTAAATTGTTATACAATGTACCTACTATAATCAATAATATTACAATACTGCCCTGTACAGAATATAAGCTTTAAAATATAATGTTGTATTCTGAATTACAGTTTACTACTATTCTAATTAAAAACATTAAAATAGCAATGCTAGTTATACTATATACTAAAGGCTAAATAATGACAATGTATATAAGGCTAAATTTAATAAACATGATTGAAAAAATATTCAGATGATATGTATTCCAGTACATTATTTATTAAATAAAATCACAATACATTCACCTCAGAGTAAAAACACTTGATGATCCGAACAATCTGACAAAAGTAAATTTGCAGTTGGACAAAATTTTGTAAGCATAGAAGTACATGTAAACAGAAGACATTTTTCAGGGAGGTCACTAAAATCCAACTAAAACATTCCTTCAAAAACCAAAATACATTTGTTTTAGAGAAAAATTTCAAATTCTCATATGTCCAGAACCCAAAATCCTTTATTAATTTGTATCTGGACACACACTACTGGTGAGTGCACTAGTGTGAGCATGTGAAAACTTTCTTGCCTAAATGAAGTCCCACTTAATGTCCAGGACACTCGTCAGGAGAGAAAAGACTCAGGGGCTGACTGTGAAAGATTTCTTGAAGATTTTAAATGTCTTCTCTAAGGCCACCTTGCCCCAGCAAGTTTTCGAAATCCTCTCTAGGTTTATCCCAATGACGCATCTGCATACAACAGTATACAACTAACAGCAATTAGTTGGTAACTTTTAGAATAGGCAAGTGAGGCATGCAAAGAACAAGTGAAAGTTAGATTTAAGGAAATATTACATTATTTAATATATTACATTGCTTTTTTTAATAAATCAAATTGGCAAAACAGTGTACTAATTTAAATCATGTTGGTTTGTGTTAGCTAGCTAGCTACTAAATGGGGATTAGTACCAGCAAACAAGTCAGCTCCCACATTCAAATCTTCGTCTTAATCATATAGTGGTGTTTTTTAGCTAGACATATAGAAACTTTAGCTTCAAGACCTTTCAAAGTAAAGAACCTTTAAGTTCCACTTTAGATTATGCAGCTGTCCAAATACTTTTAAAACTGCCAAAGTTTATTATTCTAGAGTCCTGCAAATTGCAAGTAACCAAAACTGTAATGATATGAATTGATGAATCAAGGTACAATTTTATGATGATTCAAATAAGTGGAAATATAAAATGAACTGCAAATAATCTCTTTTCCTATCTGTAATTGCATTGTTTAAACAGCAGATGGTGCAATAAAGTACAATATATCCATGAATATAATAATAGGCAGAAGTAACAGCTTTAATGCATTGAAAAAACGATGGGAAAGAGCTTTTGTGCTAATTTCTGAACAGATTCAACAAGAAATCTGAGCTGCTGAAAGCTAAAGAAAAGAGAAGCAAATGGAGGTATTTGTTTTGTTCTTAAGTTGACTACAGCTTTCACAAAAGTTCATAAATTTTAAGGAAAGTGTATTATTTTATTTTTAATAATAGTTTAGTTATTAGGCTATTATATTTTACTCCAATCTTTACACAAGGTAGTAAATAATTATTGTTGGTTATTAAGAAAATGAAAGAAAATCTTCTGCATAATGTAATTACTCTAAGTTTAGCTTTCTTTTCTACTGAAGATTTTACATAGGTGGAGACTGTCTAAGTGTGTACTCACACTAGGTTCGATTACCTCATACTGCACCTGGGAGAGTTTGTCCCCTCTCTCCATTCCCTCGCTGGTCTGCGTTCATGTTGCGCTTTCATTCCACTCATGAAAGCGCTTACGTCATCACGATGCAACTTTTTGTGTTAAAAAAAGTACTTTCGCTTAGCATAATGGAGAAACACAGTGATTTTTAGTAAATCTTCCTGCACGCATAAGATGATCATTGCTATCATTGCAGGAGGAATTTGCAGTTTTACTTGTCAACTACAATTCATGTTCATCACCCTCTCTCTCCCACCCATTGGTAATAAATTTCTAAATGCTAAATTTTTGAAAGCCCTTTTATGTTTTCATTTATGTAATGTAAGGAGTGGTCACAGCATTTTCAACCAGGTATCTGTCTGACCACATAATTAGTGTAACTAATCACTTAGTTTATGTAGTTGCTAATTAATCCAATCCTTCTTGACATTTTAAAGCAAGTGGTTGCCTATTGATGATTGCAAAGTTCACTGTGTGCTCCCTTGTCTAAATATAAAGGGTAGGGCTGGTGGTAAGGCCCAGGTCAGGTCCCTGGAAAATCCCTGTTGTTATCAGAGCCCAATATTGAAAATTTCCCTTATTTTCAAAACCCAACATTAACAGGTATGATAACATAAAATTATATTTACATGTAATATTGTGTATGCTGGTTAATTTCATTTCCACATTCCATTCATTTCACCATTATTTTATGTTTGTTTGTTAGTTTTTGCATCTTAATTGTGTTGTAGTTTAGAAATAAAGGTTTGTTCATGTGTTAAAGATAATCAAGATTCATGTCTTTGTTTACTTTTCTCACAGTTCTGGTACCTATATTGCTTGCTTTACATTACCTAAACTTTAAATAAAATAACCTTTCCCATACTTTACAACAGACCTTTTTTAACTGTGCAGTACCAGCTATTTATGACTATTTTTCGGTGGATGAAATAGTTTCAATTTAGGTTATGTAATAATTCTATTATATCATTTAACCTTAATCGAGCTACATTAAAATTGTTCAGTTATTCTAAGAAACTTAAACAGAGAACAAAAAAATAATGTGAGCTATATTAAGTATCATATTCAGACTTTTCATAAATGATTATTTAATTGCCAACAGCAGCTCAAACATTTCTAGCATATCCTTCTCAGAAGACACAAAGTGCTTGCTTTGTACAAAAGTCAGGGGTGCTAAAGAGAAGGCGGAGACAATTGGCACATCTGGTTTAAGCATAATAGAAGCAAAAGCACATCTTTGGGCCAAGGTGCAAGATTCTGATGATTCTAGCCTGGAAGGCTGGGAGACTGAGAGAAATTTGGTAGGACCTCAAACATCAGTTAATCTTTCCAAGTATGCTTTTGCAACTCTAAAAGATACAGGCCTTCATGATGACCTCACAAAAGCATTTGCAAACATAAGGCAGAAATTGTGGAAAGTGTCACATGAAAAATGTCCAGTAACAGCTGTGGAACTGATCACTACACTATACTATACCTGTGGAACAGGTGTAACCCCAGTACACCCATGACATATCTTTATAATAATATTGCTTGGATTTAACTCCCATTCTGCAAAGAATGTCAAAGACTATGTGCTAACTAGTAGTACATCTTTGGCTTAAAAGATTTGGTCTTTTGCCAATGATTGGGAGTCCTTGCTTACTCATCAGAGGTCTTTAAAAAGTACTGCTTTGAGCCTGACTGTATGTCGAATGATTGGCTCAAAAGTAACCATGCTTCTGAACAAATATGGTCAGCATACAAGCAAGGATTAACTGATCTTAGATGAACTGATATTTGCTCTCCAAACTGATCTTGTGATTTGCTCTTCAATTCATAGGTGTGCTTTATGCAAAGCTCCTGCAACCAATTTTCAGTGCTCAAATTTACAATGTCTTCTAGCAAATCTGTCATGAGAAACTTCCTTATCCTTGATGTCCTTATCCTTCCGCATCCTTTTAATGTTCAGAAATTCTTCAGTATCTTTATTCATGTTGCCATTTCATCTTTGTCCAGTACATTTTCTTTAATTTTGTAATATCTAGCAAATGAAATGTAGCAGTTTCTATGGTAGTCTACATCCGCAGCAAATACAGTGGGGCAAAAAAGTATTTAGTCAGCCACCAATTGTGCAAGTTCTCCAACTTAAAAAGATGAGAGGCCTGTAATTTTCATCAAAGGTATACCTCAACTATGAGAGACAAAATGAGAAAAAAAAATCC
>JAQQZU010024094.1:0-12326 GCA_030068025.1 Parauchenoglanis punctatus | reverse complement strand
TTTCACATCCCACTGTATCTACATGGGGCGTGGGTCTACATATACGGAACAATCACATTTTTACAAGTGGCAGCAAGAAACCGGAGGGAAACGCCGGAATGATGACAAAGAAGAAGAAAGGAAGACACGGAAGAAGAAATAAGAGGAATCAGAGTTTGAGACCTCAAATGTTATCAGTAAAAAATTTAAGTGTACATCCCTGTTAAAATGGCAGGTTTTTGTAAAGTAAAAAAAAATTAAACTAATATTAATCAAGTCAGAACTTTTTCCTACCCTCAATGTGAAATTCCAACATATAAAAATTAAGTGAAAATTTTTTAGTGAAAAGTTACAAATACCCAGCTCAATATATGTGCACACCTTTTTACAAACGGGAATGTGGCTTTATCTCACTTGTGCAGTATCTCATTTGTTGAAAGATATCAGAGAACATTAGATGATACCATAGAACACCATCAACAAGTGGGGGGGGAAGAGAAAAAAAAAAAGAAAAAAAAAAAAAAAGGGACACTACAGTGAAATTACCAACAACAAGATGTCCCTTCAAAATTTATAAAAGGACAAGACAAAAGATTACCAGGGAGGCTACCAAGAAACCCAACATTAAAGGAGCTGCAGAAATATCTGACAAGTACTGATTTCTCTCTGTATGTGATAATCTCATTCCTCACGTGTCATGGCTATAGGGTAATGTGGCTAGACAGAAACCCGTTCTCACAAAAACATCCAAACCCAACTACATCACCTTAAACCTAGTGGAAAAATGTGTTCTCGTCTGATGAGACCAATTCTAAAAAGGCGTAATAATGCCATAATTCAAAAGGATTGTTCCAATAAAGCACATCACCAAAGGAACATCATACCCATGGTGGTGGCAGCATCATGCTTTAGGGCTGCTTTTCTTAAGCCATACCTGGGGATTTTATCAAGGTGGAGGGAAGCATGAAAGCTACAAATACCAGTCAATTCTATTACAAAAGTTAGGTCTGCTAGTAAACTGACGATGAGAATGACCTTTCAGTACTACAATGACCCAAGGCATACATCCAAATCAACAAAGGAATTACTTAACCAAAAGAAGGTCAATGTCTTCAAATGGCATAGCCACAACCCAGAACTGAATCCAACTAAAAATCTGTAGGGTGACGTACGGCAGTCTGTGCACAGGAAATGCCCTCACAATTTGACAGATCTAGATCTATGTTTTTGCATTCAAGAGTGGGAAAATATTGCCAAGTTAAGATGTGCCATGCTGATAGACTCTTACCAAAAAAGACCAAATGAAATCAAAAGGTGCTTCAGCAAAGTATTTGTTTAGGATTGTGCACATAATGCAATAATTGTTTTTCACATTAAAAGGTAGCATAAGGTCTGACCTGATACATCTTAGTTGCTTTTTTCACTTTACAATATCTGCAATTTCTATCCAGTGTAATAATCATTTCTGCCCCATCAGAAAACATTATTTCCATGATACAATGGCCAAAAAAGTACATGACCACTCCATCAGTTAAAAATTAAAAGGATTTCTATTGAATAATTGCTTTATGAGACAAATATTTTTCATTTCCAAAAGTAGCAGCAGGTAGCAAAACTATTTAGCAAACAGTTTGTAAGCCGTTGGTTTTTTTGTTCTCAGACAGGGAGCATTGACGAAAGCTAAATTGTTTAACTTTATTCTGTCAAGTCATCAAGTCTCCAAAATGCTTTTGGTTCATAATGAAGTCAGTCCCAGAGTCAAATCATTGATTCTAGGTATTAAGTCAACCCCAAATCTATGGAATCAATTCCACACATGGAAAATGATTCACCTCAAGCAAAAGCAGCAAGCAAAATATCATTTAGCATTAAAAATATTTAAGTTAGTTAAACAGCCAGCAGATATTTATTTTTTTTCTTTGATTTTGAATTCTCAAACAAATTAGAGAAAAAAAAAAGAATTGAACAAATCATGGCTTGAAATGCAGACATATAGTTCCACAAAAGTGAGTTAACTCCATACAATATGTATAAAAGTGTCACCTTGCGTTATATTTTGTCTTATTTTGCTGACATAAGCCTATAGTCTAGAGATAGGAAAAAGGGAAAACCATGTAAAGTTGGAATACATGTTTCTGAATTGGACAGTGACAATATATAATGCAGATTAAGGAGATAATCGGGTAGAAAACGGAACTCTCTTAACTTCATCTTCCGATAGTTATTTGAACTATACTTATAGCTAGGTTTTTTTTCCTTTTAGAAATAAACAAGTGCATTAGGTTCTCCATGGATTCAATTATTGTCTATAATTACTGTTGCTAATCATTTAGTTTTTTTGCTCAATGACTTCAATAATTAAATGTATAAATTAGAATAGTCAATAAACTATTTACTTGCCACTAACAACCATTCGATTAATCAGAGTGCAGCACAACTGATCCCAATGTTTTGCAAGACATTTACAGCCAAGAGTGCTCTAAATCTACAAAAGTTTCATACTGAAGAATTAAATAAGGACAATTACTGGAACTGTCAAATACTCATCACATGTTATCTATTCATGACAAATGGGTAGAATAGTAATAGAACATATGGTGAGATGTCATTCAAATTCCATGATTGGATGTATATACAATATATGAACATGTAGCTTAATGACAACTGACATCCTACCCAGCATTTTCAAATCTATTATCATTATAAAAAACTGAAAAGAAGGACTATAATACTTACTCAGCCATGAGTCGGCTCTCAATTGCCACCAGGGAGTCATACACTTTCACAAAGTCATTGTTGCAGTTTTCCTCCAGCTTGAAAGTAGTGAAATCCAGCTTGATGACATAGCCAGGGTCAGCTCGTAAGTGCCACTGTGCAAGTGCATTTTGTGGGTATGGGTAGTTAGGAAATCCAGGTGACATGATATCAATGACTTCATTAGGCCTGGTGTGCACAGCATACTTATATGCTGTAAGAACACACAGCTTAGTATCTTTCCTTACACATAGCCCACATACAGATAGCCATGAATTTATTATTTTTTTAAATCACAAAAGTACAACTTACTAGGCTTTGCAGACAGCCGTGAATCTAAAGCTGTCAACATAAAAAGACCCAAAGAGGAAATAAGATTTGAAGATGACAAAAAAAAATATATGAAATGGTCTAAAATAATGTGTGGAACTATGAAACCATTATGTACCTGAAGTGTCTATTCTATTAAACATCAGAGCTCCTGTTGAGTCTTTTAGACGCCGCTCTTTGTTCTTCTTTATCATATCATCCATGGCCTTCATGGTATTATCCACAGCAGCCTCCTGTGACACTGGAACATGGAACTCTGACAGATAATATGCTATAACGCTGCCTTCACTGAAGATAAAGGAAAGAAAGACAAATATATTATACAAATTTAAATAATATGCAGTAGGTTTTAAAACGTAGTGGTTGGGCTAAAAACTAATACCCAAATAAAAGTTTATATAGCACCTTCCCAGTGTTTGGTTATTTTTAACTCAATGCACTAGGTGCATTTCTCCAGCCTGCTGTGTTAAAAAAAGATACCAAACTGTTGAATTACCTAGCATTAATTTTTAATAATTAATTATCATTATTAATATTATTGTTGTTGTCATCAACATCATTAGTAGTAGTAGTATCAGTAGTAGAGTTTTTTTTCCCCATTCATTTTTTTCCAACATTGCTAACAAAAATATATTATTTGTGAAAACACAAATATTTAAAATTGTATCTCAAGTAGGCAGTGCCTGTGAGCTTATTTAAGGATATGACTACACACTATACTTAACAAGCTAGCAAAAAACTATTTGAAAGAAAGTTCCTCTGAAGCAGCATTATAGGACAAGAAGGACAAAATGACAGTGGGGAAACACGGACATGTTAAAGTCTTTACAGTATACTCAAGTTCACAGATTAATGACAGTACCTGAATGCTTGCACTGTAGAATCAATGTAATATTTAGACAGCTGGGGAATCTTGGAGTAGATCTCTCGTAACTGAAAATGAATAATGTAAAGACAAATATTTTCATTATAACAAACAACTAGATTTGCATTTCCTGAAGTAAATACTAGTGCTTGCAAAGCAAAATTGTGAAAGTTCAAAACATAAAGACAGACAGAGAGAAAGAATGATTTAGTGAGGGAAAAAAAAAAAAGAGATAAATTAAACAGATGGGGAAGTTAGATATTAACATAGATCGATAGATAGATAGCGCGATACCATGTTAGCATCTTAGCCGTTAGGATGTTCGTCATAAAGAATTCAGTGGTTAGGATGTTAGCCATTAGTATGCTAGCATGTTAGCATGTTATTATGTAAACCGTTAGCCTTTAGCATGTTAGCATTTTATCCGTTAGTATGTTAGCCGTTAGCATATTAGCCATTAGCCATACCACAGGTATTCCTAAAAAAAGTGACCAGTATATGGGGTGTTCCTAGTTAAGTGACAGGACATGGATGTGTTCCTAATTAAAGGGCCAGTATGTGCAGGTGTTTGTAATGAAGTGGCAGATACATGGTTCTAGCTTTCAATCTCTAGGAGCAGTTAGACCTTGAAATAAATGAACGATAGAGAAATGAATTAGATGGGGGATGTTAAATGTTAACATAAAGAGGAGACAGAGTGAGTGAGTGAGCGAGCGAGCGAATGTGAGAGTCAGTGATAAAGAAATTAAATATATGGGAAAGCTAGACATTAACATTATCCTAGAAAAATGAATTAAACTCAGCTAGAGAAAAGCAAGAGATGAGAAAAATACAGAAAGCAGGAGTGATCTATGGATGACAAAACATTGAGTGCTTAGTATTCCCAGAACATGTCTAGTAAGATTGGAGGTATTATTTTAAAAATTAACTATATGGGGGCAGTTTGAAAAATTTTCCATTCAAACTCTATGGGGAAAAAAATTGATGGATAGAGGTATAAAAAGAATAATGTGAGTGAAATATCAAAAAAAACAAAAAAACAAATACAAGAACACTTTCTCTGTGCATTGAACATTTTACAGCTGGAACAAAGTTTCTAGAATAAAATCTTTAGGAGCAGTTAGGCCTTGAAAAATTAACTGAAGTCAATGGGAGAAAATAGAGGGATAAAAACAGAAATCAGGAGTGATACAGGGATGAATACACATAGTGCTTAGTAGTGTTGCCCAGAATATGTCTAGTAAGTTTGGAAGTACTAATTCAAAAACTGACTATATGAGAGCAGTTTGAAAGTGAACTTATTCAAAATCAATGAGAAAAAATTTATATCAAAACGAAAAGTCATTAACCGGTCAGTAACCGGACCTGCGAAACAAAGTTTCTACGTTAAGATGGAAAAGACAAAAGGATAACAGTATAATGCTTTGCAAGCGCTATAATAAGCAAACTGAGGCTTAGTCAGGTGTTTTGACAACAGGTCTTACCTGAGATGTTACCTGGTTGGCCAGGGCCTGGAACTCTGTACTATTTGGGTTCTCATAAGCATCCATAAATTCTTGATTTGTGATGTTCATAGAGCCAGCGTACATCTTTTTCACCTTTGTGTCCTTCCGGACTAAAAGTCCACACATCGATATTAAATCTTTTAACAGAAGCTACAAATCTCAAGATAATATAGAATTTAAGGTACTTTGTATAAAAGAAAGGAACAGAATCAAATATATTCATGTCTTACATTCATGGAAAAAAAGAAAGTAGATGCACCATTTGTTTTTATTTATCAGGGCCTATAATGCAATTGTGTGGTTCTCACCAACTTCTATCAACAAGCAAATAACCTTTTGTGGAAAAAAAAAATTCCCAAAAAGTAAGCCAATATTCAGAAACCTCATGGGAAAAAAATAAGTATACCCTATATAACTCAGTAAAATGTAGAACTGCCTTTAGCAACAATAACTTGAAGTAAACATTTTCTATAAGTGTTTATCAGTTTCTCACATCATTTTGGAAAAATTCTGGCCCACGCTTCTTTAGAACATTGCTTCAGTTCATTGGCATGTGTTTATGCAACCCATTTAAGATCCCGCCACAGCATCTTAGTAGAGATCAGGTTTGACTCTGACTTGACAATTTCAACAACTTGATTTTTTTCCCTTCTTTAAAATTAAGATGTTGATTTGTTGGTGTGCTTGGAATCGTCCTTTTCCATGACCCATGTCCAGTCCAGCTTAAGGTGCTAGACAGATGGCCTGATATTTGTCTCAAGAAAATTCTGGTATACAAGTGGTGTTCATCTTATTCTTAACAGCTGAGCTTTCATTGCAGTATTTCAAAAAAGTAGAACTGATATTTAAAATTTTTTGACAAAACACAATTACAAATGGTCTGTGTTTCCATGGAGTGATGTTAAGCAATTAAAGCTGGGTCTTCTCCTTTCGCAATAGCTTGTCCTCTCTCGATAGCTCTTACAGATCACTCTTCTTTCAAAAAGGCAGCACTTTCATGTGCTCTTCATGTCCCATCATGTGATTTAAATGCAAAAAATGTGTTTCCATTTAAGTTTTGATAAATAATGCGTTATTAAATCATTGAAAAACCACCTCATGTGAGTGTAAAAACTTTTGCACGTTAAGCAGGTTAATGAAAACATGGCTAATGACCAAGTTTCCCAGGCCATGTGGCTGCAAAACAATCATTACCACTCAAATCATCAGCCCTCCACCACCACGCTTGACTGTAGGTATGAGGTGTTTGTGGTGATAGGCTACTTTTGGATTTCACCAAACATGGCATGGTGGATGATGGCCAAACATCTCCACCTTTGTCTCATTAGTCCAAAGGATATTTTTCCAGAACATTTGTCATTTGTCCAAATACAAACCAAAGTTGTGCTGCCATATTCACCATAACACACTCGTGGTTCGTGGGGAAAATGAGGAAACAGGAGACAACTCAGGGGTGAGTTTATATTTTAGCTCTTCAATGATTTTTAACGCTCAAACACACATACTGTCCTGGTACCTGCCCGTTTGAGTTACCTCCTTGTGTTCCACAGCTGACACTCAAAGACTCCTCTATCACCACATACCCCCACCTTCCAACCTGTTTTGAAGGGGATTCCTTTATCTGAATGGTAAAAGTCGCAATGGCACTTTTGCCGTCGTCAGCGAATTCACCAGCTGACATTTGGGACATGCCGCTCACCAACTGCAAACATTGTATCCAATGCCCAAACAATAGAAATGGGCCATGAGACTGTTCAGTGTTTTATCCTGTTGTTGTCAATGGGGTCAATCTCCTCGGCCAGCAGCCACCTTTGACAGGTTTTGTGGAGCGATTATGTAAAGGTAAATGGGTAGGCAAGATCAGTGAACATCAGGAAGTGGAAGTGTTGTTGGTGGGACACCCACTCCTGGGAAAATTGGCAACTGTTTTGAAGGCTCTCCATTTGTAAACAATCCTTCTCACTGTATAATGGTGAATTTCAAATTGTTTGACCTTATAGAACTGTTCCCAGATTGAGGAGCAACAACAATTCTCCAAGGTCATGGCTGATGTCCGTTCTTCTTGCCATCATGTAGACACACCCGAGTGCTCCAGAATAGCAAACTGATAAAGGTACTTATTTTACACAGGTAGTCACACTTCTTGATGATTAATTAATCTTGTGCATTTTGTTAGTAACACCTGGGAGCTAATTATTCTCTTAATGATTGTGGAAGTAGGAAGTATTTTTAGAAAATACTTATTTTGCCCACCTGGTTTCTAAATGTTGGTTTACTTTTTGCTTGTTAATAGATAATTTGTTTTTCATGGCGCTAGTGCTTAATTGTAGAGTTGGAGACTTCGTGACCCCAGAATGCTGCCATCTTCTATAAATTTCCAACTTTGTGTGAAGTCAAAAATATACCTGCATCCTCTTCCAGGCCTGGTTCATTACAGCTCTGATTGTTTTAAATGTTTTAAATTTGAATATGAGCATTTGAACCAAAGTGTAGTTTCATGCTAGCACATTATGTGGATGACACTTAACAAAACTGCATAAAATAAGAACTCACAGTGGAAATGCCACACAAGGAGTCCAGTCATCAAAGCCACAACTGCTGCAAAGATGACTATGCCAATAATGGCACCAGTCTTCCCAGGATGCTTCTTCTTCTCAAGCTTTTTGGAATCTGTTGCTGGCAGAAATGTGACTGTTTGGTCCCAGTCCTTGTCCTAAAAAAGCAAGCAACAAAAGAACCTAATGCCCCATCTCATTTTCATAGTAAGCCTCTTACTGTTATTTATAGGTACTCTGATAAATTTACCACTCACTGTAAAAGAAAGAAAAAATGTTGTTTTAATACTCAAGACCCTTCTCTATTTCTTTTTTTTCCTTTTGTCAGCTCCTCTTCCGTCTAGATATTGTCCTGTAGAAAGGTAGGCAAGCGGTCTTTTTCCCAAATTAATAAATATTTCTAATATTCATGAATTATTCATGCACACATATCAAAGGCAATTCAGTGTTTTTTGAGTTTGTACAACAAACCTTATGACTTCTGACATGAAAATCTGACAAGGTGTAATCTTCACAAATAAAACTTATGAAGGGATTAACAGTGGAGTGCACACAATCCACATTCTTAGCGGATTCTGCCTCTTTCCACAAGCACCATGCTTTTAGATGTACACACAATACGTGAACATATAAAGCAACATTCATGCTTCACATGTAAAAACAAAAGGGCTTCTGTCATTCCTGTATGCATACACATGCATATATATACACAGATATGTACACTGGGGTTCAAAAGTCTGAGACCACATCAAATTCTGGAATTTTTCTTTTTCATATAAAATTGGAAATAAACAGAAGATTTTAGAATTTTGAAAGATTTAAAACAAAGGAAGCAAATATTCAGTAGCTTGAATCTTTAATATTCAAGATTCTGCACCAGCAGTGGACTGGTAATCTGACATACCAGGCATTTTCACGTTGGGGCCGATGTAATTTAATTTATAATTGCTAATTAATATACTCTTTTTTTTTTTTTTTTTTTTGGCCAACAGCCAGCCCATAAAGCAGAGCCAGGGACCCATTAGATTATTTTCTATACTGGACCAATCACATCTGTTAAGAGGCCCCACCACTCCCTCTCCATCCTCTCTATTAGTTGCGCCAGCTGACATGGTTCAAAGGCCAAATTCTGTGAAATTAGATGAAGGTGACAAAATAGAGAAAAAGTCCAGGGGTGGAAAAAAGGAGGGAGACGCCACCAAATGTCAGTACTCGACAGGCAGGTGGATCTTGAAGGAGGAGAGGTGGCTGGCCATGGCCTCCAAGCAAAGGAGTTGGCCGAGGAGCATACATTTTACAGGAAAGCCAAGGGACAGAGTGAGCATGACAGCACTGAGGAACAGAGTGAGTAGGGGCAGGAGTAGAGTGTAGTTGAATCAGTAAGGATGGAGTAGCTTCATGATTAACAGGGACTCACAGTGAGGGAGGTAGTGTGTGCAATGATGATAATTATGATAATTATAAGACTAACAATTGAACTCTCACATCAACAACATCATAGAGAGAGACTGCCACCTACTTCTGGTTGTCACTCACTCAATGTCAAATAGCACTGCATAAGTTATTTGGCATTGTTTTTGTAGATAGCATAGTGCCATCCTAATGCAGTCGCACCTTTGACTATTCTAATGTTAACTAGCTAATGTTATTTTGTCAGCATCACATGGGCTAAGCCCACATTGCTGTGAGTGGCCTGGGTCCATATCGTATCATCATATATTATATGATACATATATACATATATTGTAGTAATATAAATCAATATTATTACAATTATTAGGTTAAGGGTTCCCTTGATATAGATTTATTTATTGTAGCTCTATTGTGCTACAATGTATACCTGCATATGTATTAGTCAACAAGGGGGGGAAAACATTCCAGTAACAAACAGAAATGTTGTCCTGTGTTTATTTTCAGCCAGATAAGGTGGATATAATTAGAATATAATATGGTATGGATTACGGTTATTGTTATCTATTGTGGTAGCGCTCCACCTACAATAAGTTCAAAGAGCTGGTGTTGCTGTCTGTTGAGCATGCAATTTCACATGGTAGACACATGAACTTTAGGTTAAACAAACAAGCACCAATGAATTAATTACCCTGTCACATACAAAGATAATTTGAACTACTTCTCCTATTCCCAGTGTAAACCTTATGCAATATTTATCATCAAAATTCAGATGTTTTAGATACAATTTAATGCCATGAAAGGGTTGTTTACATTTGCATTATGGTAAACAGAGCAAAACAGGCTTGTATTTTGAGTTACGGTGCAATAATAATAATAATTAATAACAATTAAAAGAGCAAATTCAGAGTCCATTTAGATGTCCTGCACTTCAAGAATATATAACTACATAACCAAATTGATACTCAAAAAAATTAGTAAGTGCACATTTAATACCTCAACTAATTAATTGTAATCTTTTCTCAATGCCTAATCAAGCTAGGTTGTTAGCAGTGAAGGACAGACATGGAGGAACAAGCTGTAGACACAGAAATTGTGCCGAAACTTTTTTTTTTTTTTAACTGCTCAAAAGCTGACATCAACAACCTGCTGAGCAGAAAGCTGACAGTGCACAGAGATCAGGTCAAAGAGAGGTGTCAGGATTGGAATGGACAGTGGAGGCCATAAGAGTTATAATGAAGTGAGGCCTAAGCAACAGATAGGAGTATGTTGTTGTATATACCCAAAATCAACCATGAACATTTTTGGAGCTGATCATTTTATTGGGAAAATATTACATACACTTGAGTTAGCATTTCAGTAATGTGATTAAGAAGAGCAAAAAAACCCTGCATGCATCAGCAGTATCCACAGGCAGAGGTTCCCTCATCACTCTACTATCTAAAATGAATGTCAACTCTGTGATCAATACAATTCGAAACTTAATTCAGGAAGACATCTCCACTAACACCCAAAAAGCTGCAATGTTTTCTGTCCAGCTAGATACAACGCAGGACATAACAGGAACAGAAGATATTCAAAGGAAATGTAAGCATCCGGAGGATACAAAGACGGTCTACTCAAATATAAAACAATAATGACAGCTCAATTATTCCTCAGGATATTTGACCATACATCCCCACTGTCTAAGTACCTGCAGACAGGAGGGTTAGACATCTCTGCCCATAGGATGGTCATGTGAACCCAAGATGCCCTCAAAAAGATGGCAAGAGACTTCCAGGCTGTCAAGGATGCTGCTGACAACAGGATGAGGAGACAGAAATGGAAGTAGAGGCTGGACTGGCACAGAAAAGAATAAAGAAAATATCCATGCTGGGAGAGATGGCATAGTAGGAACACATATTTAATGGGACAAGGATGATGTACTAGGGAGTGGTATCCAACCGATTGTGCAAATTTGTGATCTTGTCCATGCTAACCGCATTGTATAAAAGGTCAAATTGTCCTCAGGCCTAATCTCTTCTATTGAATCTTATGTTTAGATGACACCCGGGTGGCTTTGATCTAAATTCATCATAAGGTTTCATAAGATTTTGCACAAAATTATGGAGTCAAGGTCAGCTCGTGTGCACACTTTCATTAAAGAAAAAGGGGAACATACCAAATACTAAGAAAGTCTGTAATTCATTTAAATATTTCAAAGATTCAAATTTTCACTCAAGTTGTTGTCAATAATATATTTTGTAATGAAAATTATTGTATTAAACTGTTCTAGTAAAAGCATTTTCTCTAGTGGTCTCAGATTTTTGGACCCCACAGAGCCTTAACTCCACTGATCACCTGAATTGCTTTACTGCTTGCCAGGACTTCTCATCTGTCATCAGTGCCTGACCTTATTACAGCTAATATAGGCTAGATGTTGAAAGATGCTGGTACTGGGGGTACTATACTACAGCTTTTACTATCATTACCTGCTGCTAGCTTCTAATTAATTGCTGGGGAATTATTGTTTTTTAGCAAATCATAGCTGCAGTGGTTGTGTTCTAATATGAACAGAAATTAGGATTCATATAGTTTGCTAATATGGTTCCCAGTTCTCTTCCATATTAATTTTTACCTGAGAAAATTATACCACTAAATAACAATACACATACACTGATCAATTACAGAATTAAAAATTCATGTCACCCAGTCATAAACGATCTATTCGAGTATGGAATTAAAATGACCGCTTTCCAAGTCAGATACTACTTTCAAATATCCTCTATCTTGCGGAACTCACGTCAGCCATTACTGATACCTACCAAGAAATGGTCACTGTACATTTGCACAGCTGAACAGACAATAACAAAATACACTGCTCACAAAAATTAAAGGAACACTTTTTTTATTGGGCCTGGCATGAAATCAATTAAACCTGTCTGATAA
>JAQQZU010024092.1:0-12331 GCA_030068025.1 Parauchenoglanis punctatus | reverse complement strand
ATGTCAGAATGTTCAAAATCTGAGGTGCTCTGTCGGTACCGGAGCGCGGGATGGAATTTTCATATACGTATATATATATATATATATATATATATATATATACACACATATATAAAAGGGCATTCAACATGCATGCATTATTTAATGTACTTTATAACCAAAAAGATTTCAGCAAACATTTTCTAGGCAAAGAAGTGCTAGTACTGTATTAGCAGTTATAGTTTAACTTGTGTTATTGCCACTACACTTTTTTTTCTTTTTTTTTTACTAAAGAATGTTTGATGTTCATTCACTTCCATTAACTTGTATTATGAAACCTCAGCCACTCGTATGCACTGTAACGTGCTCTGTTTTCCACTGCGTTGTAAATAAACCAGCAGCAGTCTATCAAAGGACCCTGTAAATGATGCAATTAAAATATCTATCCCTTTCTACACCCGCTGTGTCCCCCAAAGACCTTTCACACCTCCATTTGTATTATTTGCATGCACACTGACTTGCTGTGAAATGTCTTAGTGTGTAAACATGTTAGTCATGAAGTCTAATTACCTCGCTGGTGACCTGATACTCCACGTGTTTGAGGAACAGGCCTTTCTTCTCAGGGATGAGCTCCACCTTTACAGTGTCCTTGCCCAGCAGGTTGGCCAGAGACAGAGACATGAGAAGAGGGTTCTCCTGCGCTGGCTGTATTCTCAGGGCCTGCAGTTCCTTTGGGTCTCCCAGCTGGGGTTTAGGGAACTCTGTTTAAATAAATAAATAAACCTGAACTTTACATTTTTACCCCTGAACATCCTCTACGTAGCCGGTCGGGACGGGCTAACAACACGTGAGTGGCGGGAATAACTAGGTGATGTAGCAAGTAGTGCTAAAGGTCACATTCGGTTGACTTTGAAAAAGTCACCAAAAGTGAAGACAAGACAAGAAAAGTACCTTTGGTCAATTAAAAGCATCAAGTTAGGCTTGCCATCTGTCTTCAAAAAGTCTTACACCTCACCAGACTCTCTTTTTTTCACTCTCTTCTTGAAGTTAAGAAGACAAAACAAACGCAGCTTGTCATGCTAGTGTGTTAGCCAAAAAGCTGACATGTGGGAGTCTTTCTATAAACGTGAAAGAACACTGTCCTTACAGCGTAAAGTATTAGAACGAGTGTTAATACAATTAATGTGATTTGAATTACAACCTGCACTACCATCAAAATTGCTGTTACAGAAAATGAATCAACACCTGATCAGATCAGATAAAGGTGAAAAGATCGAAAGTGCCTTTATGCACAAATAAACATGAGGAGATTATTTGCATGCGAATGCTAGTTTGAAAATTCCTCAACCAGATGTTCTATTTGCACTGAAGTAATGGAAATGTGGAGTACATGCAGGATTGCCACTGCTCAGCTAAAACCTACGTATCAGACGGACACAAACGTAGCGTACACCCTTTACATTCAGTTCGTAAAATTATGTCGCAACTTACAGATCATTTAACAAGCATACTTTTGTGACTCAAACAAAATGCCAGTACATCTCTCTGCTGGATTACATCCTTCACATGTTATAGAGGTAAGCATTGTAACTGTGTGTTTTAGCAGCGTCAGCAGCGATTCCTGAATGTAGTTCGAAAGCAAGAAAGCTTGATGGTGTTAACCATTCGGCATGTACTCATGAGACAGAAAGAAACATGAGAACTCCGCTTCGCTTAATGCAGCAGAACTACCACAGGGGCTGCACCTGAAATAACACCATTCCACCAAGGCTCCATGATTTTTTGGGGGGGGAAAAGGTCGCCGGGAAGTCAAAAAGAAAAAAAAAGCCACAGAATTCGTAACAATTCCTGTCTTTAAAACCAGGAGGAATCAGCTTTTCCGACAACAATCTCGGAAAAAAGGAATAACTACAAATAGATTTGAATTGGGGAGTATCCAAGTGTCAAATTTACACCGAATAAAAAAAGGTTACGCAGAATTCAACAGGAAGGCATGAGAACACACAGGGAAGCAAAAAGCACAGAAAGTGCTGACATGGTTGGTTTTTTCAGGGTTGGAATGAATTGAGTAGACAAATCCAGATAAATCTCTTCATATGACTTTCTTTATATGGCTCCAGTTAGAAATTTACACTCTGAACTCATTCAGCTGCTAGAAGGTTAATCAGAAGCTAGTGACCCACATGACATGTCATATGGAGTGCTCTGTAGGGGACTGGCACGACTGACCTTTTAATGGCGTCTGGATTACTATTGCTGAGAAAGCATGTGCTTACCTTGTATGCAGTTCTCCAAGAGTTTGGGGCTTGGCTGCTTGCCTTGTTGTGCAAGGGCGATCAGCGCCAGGGCTTTATAGAGGGACACCTTAGTTAGAAAACCGTCTCCGTTATCTACATGCTCGGTTATCTGGAATAAAAACAAAGTGAATATCCATCTTAATATAATAAAGTTTACAGCTCTCGGAAGAATCAGAACCCGCAACAACCCGGAATAGCTTACACACTCTGTAGAACCAGGTTTAATGTAAGATCTAAGCGCACCAGAGTTGTAAAGCAAACCTGGTTCTGTACGGTGACAGGGAGCTCGGTCCTGTTTAGGAGCCGTCGGAACACAACGATTGACACGCGTTCATCCGTCCTACTACTGACAGCTTGATGCACTTCCCTATAATACAGAGGGACTGATCCTGTAGATGGGACAAAAAAGATGATTGAAGAGGCTCACAGCGTAAATGTACCTGAATAGATATTATACAGAGTCACTTCAGGAGCACTTCGACACATAAATGTCTGTAAGCTGACGGCCACCTCTTGTGGTTGTAGAGGCCAAAGGGAACTTGTATTACTCTCGTGATATCTGAATAACTTTAGTACTAAAATATTTATACAATTTTTTCTTTTCCTGAAGCGTGTATACATTTTTGGGTGATTCTGTATATGTACCGCCAAGGCTAAAAGAGTTTTACATTCATTATCGCACTTGGAGTGCAGTAATTTGAACATGGAGTAAGGTTGGCACTGGTCAGCTAACAGCGCTTTGATACATGAGTGACACTCAGAAGCTCACTATTAATTCCAAATTTTGCAAATAACCATGCTGTGGCTGTCATCGTACCTCTTTCCTCAAACTTTTCCTTTTACACTGGTGAAAAATCAGCTACTAGCTGTCAAAATGTGCACCTGATAGTAAGTGATGGTAGAACGCAAACTGAAATACTGCTAGTCTAAAATTAGCAACATTCTAAATAGTCTAAATAGTCTAAAATCATTAAATAAATAAATTAATTAATTAATTAAATAAATAATGAAAGAAAAAATTTAAATAAATAAATTAATTAATTAATTAAATAAATAAATAAATAAAAATAAATAAATAAATAAATATTAAATAAATAAATAGTCTAAATAGTCTAAAATGCAACATTGCGGACAAGTTATTTTCAGCAGTAAAAAAAAATTATATAAGAAGAGGGTCATATGGACTTCATTTCCAGTCTTGTGTGTGAACACAACATTAAAATTGTAACTTGGTGAATTTCAGAACTAGTAAATCTATACACATTAGGTATGGATGCTTCTCTCTAAAAAGGGTCAGACGAACTGGCACAAAGTCACAGAAACACCATCTCTGCTACGCTCAAGTTTCTGGACACCATCACACCCATATGTAGTTCGTCTCCAAACTGTTACCAAAAATCACAAATTGTATAGGATATGCTGTAACTTTACAATTCCTCTTGACTGGAACTAAGAGGACTATCCCAAATCCTGCCCCAGCATGACGATGCCCCTCTGCACAAAGCAGCTCATGAAGACATGGTTTGAAAAGGTTGGAGTGGAAGAACTGGAGTGTCCTGCACAGAGCCCTGACCTCGACCCCACTGAACACCTTTGGGATGAACTGGAACTCGACATCCCAACATCAGCGCCTGACCTCACTAACGCTCCTGTAGCTGCATGAACACAAATCCCCACAGCCTCGCTCCGACTTCTAGTGGGAAGCCGAACAGCAGCATGGAGCGCGTTATAACTGCACAGGAGGATGTTCGACAAGCACATATGGATGTGTGATGGTCAAGCGTTCAACAAACGTTTTCGCCATATTGGTGTATTTTGGAGCTGTACGGAATTATACTCATTAAGGAATTGCAATTAAATATTGCATTAGAGAGATGTTTTAGATCAAAGTAACTTTGGCAGCATCACCACCAGCGACTTACAACGTAAAGGCACAAATCAGGTTTGAACTTTAATATTTATGAATATGATTATGAATTGTTTGCCTTGATTCCACACTCACATGGCAGTTTAACAAAACCGCATCACGTGAGCATTTACATATCCATCAAAACAAGATCATTTTTGTAAACAAGTCATATCATAATAAAATAGATCATAATAATACTAGATAAAAGTAGAGTTTATATATATATATGATTAGTGATGGGATAGGTGATCTCTATATCTGTTCAGGATTTCATAGTGCTGTTCTTCTGGCAGGAAAAGAACTTTTTTTAATGTATTAATTATTTATTAACTGCCATGCACGCCACCTGGCTTTTACTGGAACTTCCACATAAGTTCATCTGTTGTTGTTTTTTTTCCTTTAATGATCCACCATGCAATATGAAAGTTTCAGCTGCCCGGTTACGCAACAGGCGCGTGCGCGTGCTCGTGCTCCCATCTGGGCTCGCGAGCGGCCACAAAAGTGCCACGGCTCCTCTCGCGCACTGCTCATAATCATCACTACACAACATCAGGGCAACGTGTCAAGCGACTCGGAGTGATAACAAGTAGCCAGCAGGACCTAGTGGTGTTGTACATTGTTTCTAACTGCAGTTACATTAACATAAACACAGAACTGCTCTCTACCCGCAGCTTTTCTTCCAGTTTTCCCCCGACTGTTTGTGAAACACACACAAGTCATGCTATAATTGCAAAATGACGCCTTGTCAGACACACTGAGCTTAAATCGAGACTACAACTGTCTTACACACGACCCAAATCTCTCACCAAAGTTTATTCAAGTGACACGAATTACCTTCATTCAGCTCTCCTTCCATCGCTCACACTGTCATGTGAGCACATCTGCACCTCCATGTGATTTCCTGGAGAAAATCAGGGAGGGGAAAAGACCTCATTTCCCTCCGCCAGGAGCGTGACCGTTGAATGGGCGGGGAGCGTGACCGTTGAGTGGGCGGAGTCTGACGCCTAGAACAACACAGAGCGCGCTTCATGAAGGGTGTGTCTCAAATCGGGTCATTACTTCATATCTAGTGAACTAGCACTAAAGCAGCACTAAACCTCATCCTGGAGGTCTGAAATTATTACACATCCATATTATACATAACTACACTGCATGGACAAAAGGATGTGGACACCTGACCATCACACCAGTGTTAAAGGTCCACTATGTAGGATGTTTCATGTCGTCTTTACTCATCAGGGCATAATGAATAATTTTCTCGATCAAATATTTCTTCATTCATGTTGTCGTTATACTTTAGTCATAATGTATGAATACATATAGTCAAAATTCTCACTGATAAAAGTAACACATGCCATGTACCAGTGTGAAAGCCATGCCTAGTAAAGTGATTTCGTGACCATGCTAACTTTATCCTGCTGTGCTGAAGATTCCAGCTTAATCTGATAAGATAAGCTGATCAGACCAGCGCGTATGTTATTTTCCCGCTTCCCTAACACTTAACTAGCAATAAGTGTTTGTTTTTTTTTATTCAAATTCCCTTACCGCTTTTGTTTTCTTAAAAAGAGCTACCTGTGATGTACCATTAATAGCAGAAATTCAGAAATTTCCAACTCTTACCCGCTGCCAAAGATGATCTTCTAGTTTGACTAGCTCTGAATGTGGTTTGATCAGACTAAACTGGATTTTTTAATCAAGGTTGCCAGACTTTACCCATCCCAACGCTGAGTCCCGAATCCACCATCCAAACTCCACTCACTCGGAGACCCCTTTATTCATGCGTTGATGTGCGTGAAGGCTTTTGCTAAACACAAGCAGCACACCTGATTAATTACATACCTGATTCCCAGTGGTGGCTCATCCTTGGTGGAATGTTGGGTAAATCCCTGCTATTCATATCAGCTGTTCAACAAATGCTAATCTTCATAAAGGGCTCAATCACAATGTTATCAGCAGATGGAACAGTTTGAGCTACTTTAAAAGTACTCGGCAGCTACCAAGATCTAGAGCAGATAATAGGAATTGAATCTAATAAAAATAGAGACTGTGTCTATAATGTACAGAACCATTTCTATTGTAAAATTGGGAAAGAGAGGGAAAGGAGGATTAAGGAGTGGATAATGGCCATACATAAGAAATGTGCATGTACCACTGTTACCTTGTTTTCCATGCTCAGAATGTTTTCCAACAGACAAGTTTTTAGGCTAGTTTCAGATCTTTTGTGTGGATTTTAAGATTTTGCTGAAATCTGGCAACCCTGGTTAATGATATTAACACTAATGTGTTCACAGTTATGTCCAGAACCTCTCAAGATGAGCTGGTAGACTGTATGCGGGATGACTCTACTCTGTTGTGGATTCTCAAATGCCTATTATGGGTTTATTCTTTGAAGAAACTTTGCAAAGCTAAACTAATTCACAGAATTACCTACATGCGCGACTTTTTTTTAAAATTTATGTCCCTGTACGCAAACACATCATAAATAATGGGGAAACCTGTCGATTAATTTCTCCTCCATTTTAATTAGGAGCAGTTTGACCAGAGCTAAAGTTTACACGGTTGTTTCTCTGGTGTTCTCTAGACCGGAGCACTTCTAAATTCCGATTGGTTGCCGCCGAATTGCGTCAAAACTGATTACCAAAAAGTTGCCTGGACATCAAGTGTCTTCTGATCCCTCCGCTGCTCAATACCAACGTTTGTGCCGCCGCTTGCCACCAAGAGACGCTGACCTACATGGAAAACGAATGACATCTGGTCGTTCTGACGCTCTCGCCGTGTTGGTCTGAATGCACCATTACTATGACCTAAGAAGTTTGTACTCTGTTGTACCTACAGTGCATGTTGTTGTTCAGAATAAAGATTCCTTCAATCCTAGATTTCAGAGGGTTGAACTAATTTCTAAAAAAAACTTTAGGCCAGTGGTGGCTCAGCTCTTAAGGCTCTGGGTTACTGATCAGACAACTGGGAGTTCAAGCCCCAACACCATAAATGAAGGCATGGCCCTTAACCTTCTTTCCACCTGTGGCACTGTGTCATATTTGACCATGCACTCTGACCCCAAATTCCTAACAAGCTAGAATATGTGAAGAAAAGAACTTCACTGTGCTGTTCTGTCTTCTTTTAAAGGTCTTTCAATTCATGCCATGCAAGCACAGGACTGGTTCACGCACGGGACATAAAAAAACTTGGACAATCTTAAAGTCTTATTCGGGGATCAGAATACACAAATTTGACATGGCCGACAAACGTCCAGCATCAGGCCTGAATATGATCATTAGGAACAACGACAAGCCTCGTAGTGTGACATAATCAAAGAACAGAGATGTGGCGTCTGGGACGCACCACGACACCCAGACAAAAAGGCTGGCATGTCAGAATTTTGGTATTTTTTCACCCAGTTTGATAACTTCCTTGACGTTCCTTCTGTAGCCATTTGACAGTTTCTTGACACGCAAGGACGTGAAGGATGACTGGTCAAACTTGCAGCGTTGCCAGTCTCCTGATCAAGAATTTATGGCACTGTGATCGTTTAATCCGACATGGTGACCATCCTGAAAGACACCAATATCGTTTTGTCTGATCCCGGCGACAAGATTCTAAGGTATTTGGAATAATCTTGGACTTTAAGTAGTGTGCAGCTCCATCTAGCGGCAGTTTGTGTGTGTGAGCGTGGTTACAAATCAATACGTCATTTCTGACTTGTCGCTGTTGGTGTTTTCATGCTCCTCCACTGGGGGTCGCTGCACTCAACAAATACACAAATACAGATTATTCCGGTTCATCCTCGGTAAAGGACTCCGCAGTGCTCAGGCATCGGCGGCAGCAGTCGGCGGTCGGTCACACTGGAGAAATGATCATCATGGCGTTTTGGATAAACTGTTAACCGTCAGCTCGCGCGCGCGAGAAAAACCAAACCAAAACAACGCTAAAGCAACGTGCGCGCGCCGGACGGATCCGACTCGGTTTCGACATGCGGGATTAAACAGAGGACTGGATCAGACTACAAACCTCCACGCGCGTGTCCGCGATCAACGCTAGGAAACTAACTAATGATTAACTCGACGGGCAATAAGTGGTTTTTGTTTCCGCGTGCATGCTGAGGGTATTGACGCTGGCCCTAATCTTGCGAGCTCAACTTGCGGAACAACAATAACAACAAAAAGAGCTGTGATCTGGTTAGCATTAGCTAGAGAGAGAGAGAGGGGGGGGGTGAGCCAGTGGATCATCTGCTAAAATGAATTCCTCATAGCATTAAACAGACAGACAGAGAAGCAAACACTCCGTTTATTACTGGATGAAATAAGAGGAGGATCTGGATTTCTCCACCAATGAGCCCGGAGATCACCAGGCGCGTGCCAGCTGTGTGCAGCCTGCAGCCATTGTTTCATCCGGATTCACATCCTTTGCATTGCTAAAAAAAAAAAAAAAAAAAAAGAATTTCTTTTAACCTGCTTAACATTGCATCTGGTTTCGGTTTAACTGAAAATGGCCGCTGTTGTGAATTATTCTCCGCCGTGGTGGGTGAACCTGCTGCACCGCCTTCCTCACTTCAACCTGCGCTTCGAGCAGATCAGCAGCGAGTTTCAGCCAGAGGACTCCTCATACCAGCAGGTACGAGCTCGCGCGCGCACGCACGCACCACAGCCTGGGCCACGCACTGGCCATACTGTTGATTTCAGGAGCGGTGCAAGCTGCACATCCTGCTTCCTCTCTAAAACAAACCCCACGGAAGTCATTGTCCTGTCCTCTGAGACAGTGACGTCATCAGTTACTGCCTGCACTGCGTGTAACTAATGCTCTGCTATTCATTCAGGACCCCTGATCATGAGCACCTCGTTCTACCTTATAATAACCTCCACTCTCTTCTGAGAAGGTCTCGTCCCGAAGGTGACCTCGGAGTGGGGTCGAGGTCGGGGCCCCGTGCAGGACACTCGAGTTCTTCTTCTCGAACCAGATAGATAGATGTAACACAGATCATTTACACTCACACACTCTGGTAAAGATATTATTTAAACGATGTAAGCTGTATTATGGGGTTAGCTGCACTTAGCTTTGATCTTTAATCATGAGTCCGGATCACAGCCATCGCATGGCGTCTGTTTTGTTATCATGATGACGTATGCTAGGTGTACATCACATGGTACCTGGTGCATGGCGTCACATGGAACCTCCGCGGAGCACGAGTAAATGAACACGGTATTAATGGATATCTGTATCAGTTCAATACCTAGTTTTCAGTATTGATTGCTCATTAGTTAGTGTGTGTGTGTGTGTGTGTGTGTGTGTGTGTGTGTGTGTGTGTGTGATTTAGTTGTGACTCTCTTGCACTTCTTTCTGGTCATTTAACAGAAACCTACCATACTTGTGATGAATATCCAGACACGTGATACTGAGTAGGATCCCATTCAGGAGACGAGCGACGTGTCCTCTCTTTCTGTCTCCGTTCTGTTTTATATCGAGCACCACATGGGAAACGACAGTTAGCGAGATCACAGACTGAACTCTGACAAGAATGACGTGGCTCGCTGTTTCGAGAACCCATTTGGAATGCTATGGTAGTACCAGCCCACCTGAAAGCATTTGGTTGCAATCGTCATACACTTGATGGTGCACTATGGGTAATTATACAATGCACAGTTTTCTGTCTGTTGATGGTTTGGACAAGTCCGTAATGGCTGCACCTCACAATAGTGCACCATGGGGTCAGGACCGTGTCTGAATCCGTTCCATATTTAACGTTTAATCAGTTCCGCAGTTCTGCGCTCGGACTGTGTTGTACGTGTGTGGATTTGACTGGACTGTGAGCGTGTGGTGATGTTGAAGACTTGTGATTTTTGGGGGATCTGGAGCCTGTCACGGTAACACTCCCTGGACGGGACACCGGTACGCACACGTCCACACACCGACTCACACCTGAGGACGATTTATGCTGCATTCCACTAAAACTCGTGATTTCCGGCGTCTGAAAACCAAACAGATGGATCGAGTTCGAGGAAAGACGTCGAATCGACACGCCGCTAACAAGAGTCGGACATTTTTGTCGAGCGGACGTTGATCTGAGCTCCGCTTCCGTTCCACTCCCAGGAACCCGAAGTCCATAAAAACCACTCTGTTATCAGTTCCTCATTCCGGCGTTCCTCAGGATTTCTCGCTGCCACTTAGCATTAGAACCTCCTTTACTTTAAACCCAGCTTAAAAGCCCACCTCGTCACTCTGCCTTTAGAGTCAGGCTCATTAGACTGTCCTTTTATTCTTCCTTTTCATTGCCTCTTCTGTGTTATTAATTCATTTAATTGCCTCTTTCTCTGCATGTCTATTTATATCTTAACTGTGTCTTTCTTTCAACTGCTCCTTAATATCTTCCGACGATTCTCGACGGCGTTTCAGTCAGTAACAGTCGTGTTTAAGGTGCTAAATATAAATAAAGTTGACTTGGCTTGACAGTTACTTACATAGTTAAACTCACAGTTATTGCGTAAGACGCTGTACATCCATTACTGCCCACTCATTCCTACTTCTAGTCCCCCCCAACGCTCCATGATCCCTTCTTTTAGGGGGAGAAAAAGTTAAAGCGCATGACAAGCGTACAGTACTTCATTGTTGCAATAAATAATCAAAACATTGAATAATTGTGACTAAGAGGATTAAGCCAAGAGGTTATTGACTCGACGAGTAAAAAAACACGAATCCTAAAACACTGGTGCATATGTTCAAGTCTTCAACATTTAAAAAGGCGCCTGGACAAATGGGAGGACGGACAACACCCAGATTTACACCTGTCGCCTACCCAGCATGCTCCAGGGCCTGTTCAGGACACGTGGCGTAGTGTTTATTCAGGCGTCAGTGAGCCGCCACTTTGTCTTGTTTTGTTTTGTTTTGTCAGCTGGTAAAACCATCTCTGTACAAGTTCTCAGGCGTGACTCTGTCATTAGGAAAGCAGAACAGCTTCTCGTGTTCCTGAACTCGTATTTTTCACCTTTCCCAATGGAAAACGACGCACTACTAAAGAACAACATGACGCGTGAAAGCGATTTGTGGCGCTCATTTTGGAAAGCATTTCACGCAGGCAGAATCGACCTGAACTCGGCAGACTTGACTAAGCAGTAATACGGATACCGGAGGCGAAAAAAAGACTGAACGGAGTCAGAAGTGAAGCCAGATTGAAGCTACTTCCTGGTGAGCCTCTCGCTGGCTGTTTTTCGATGATGTTCGGCAACGCAACATGGCGTGTAGCTGCCTGTGTTCCAAAAACTCTTCTGCCTCGCTTCCTGACTTTGAATGAGACTTCGACGTGTTTTCTCCGAGTGCGGTAGATCTGGCTAAGTGTTCTGATTCACGCGGTTATGAAGCCGGTCACGGTGTTGCGTTTCTCTAAAAAAAAAAATAATAATAATGACGGGTATATAAAGCCACAGGACGATTCAGAAGTCAAGTTATTATATGTTTAAAAAAAAAAAAAAAAAAAGCCAAAAATGAATGGAAGGCTAGTCCGAACACTCGATTCCCCCCTCGGTTACACCACATAACCAGGTTAACCAAATGACTTGAAGCTAAAGTTTGTCCCGGTAATAAAGAGATCAGATGATAAAACGATGATCTGACGGGCAGCAGCTGGTGGGACACGCACGCGTTGGGAGATAAGAATAAAGCAAATTATTCCAGAGCAAATAACCTGGCGCTGAAATGGCGACGCGAAGCAAACAGACTGGGTAAGAAGTGACTGGAGTGTGAAAATGACAAAAAAAAAAAAAGCCACACCATTTCATCGTTAAAGCATTTTTCGACATTTTATAGGCTTGCAATGGGAATAGTTTCAAATAATAATCAAGGTATGTTAATCGATCTAAAGGAAATACTTGTACGTAATATATCACCACTGCTCAGCAGCGCCGTGTCTCCTGATCGAGTTGACGTCACTTGCTGAACTCGCAGGAGAAGAGGAGGACGTCGACGAAGCCTTTCTCTTCCTTCCTCTGAAGTTTGGACCCCGAGTGTTAATAGACATTCACATAACCAGTGGTCATAAACCTAAACCTGAACCTAGTATTAAGTGTATTAGTTGAAATTGAGCTATACAGTGTGACCCAGATGAGGATGGGATCCCTTTTGAGTCTGGTTCCTCTCAAGGTTTCTTCCTTTTGCCATC
>JAQQZU010024090.1:0-12332 GCA_030068025.1 Parauchenoglanis punctatus | reverse complement strand
CACAGACAAACAGCCACACACGCTCGCATTCACACCTATGGCCAATTTAGAGTAGCCAGTTGACCTAATCTGCATGTGTTTGGACTGTGGGAGGAAACCGGAGCACCCAGAGGCATGCACGGAGAGAACATGCAAACTCCGCACAGAAAGGCACACTGAGTGACCCGGGGATCGAACCCAGGACCTTCTTGTTGTGAGGCGACAGTGCTGACCACCACACCACCGTGCCGCCACTTCTTTAGAGTCACCCTCGTAAATCATATGAATACAACTATCTCTAACATGCGCGGTAAAAACTTGCCCATCAAAATGGCCTTCTTTATAGTAATGCATTTCAAATGAATAGGAATTATATAAACAAACTGTCTTACAGAATTTACAAAGTCTTGATCTTTCTGTGCCCTGGATCATCAAGACACAGAGCAGAGCTCAATATTAAAAATGGCAAGAAGGCATTCATTTGTGAACTGTAGAAAAAGGAAATTAAAACACACACTCTTAATGAAATCCCTTCCTTTCAAACCATGGAAATATCTGCAGCTAGTATACTGTATTGCCATTCACAGGGAAGAGAATCTGGAGTAAAAGGACTCACAATATTGAATACTATACGATATATAACATAATATACAGCCAGCACTACATCCAAGGGCAGCTGGTATAAATGAGTTGGCAAGGCTGAACTCCACCTTGATAGACAAAGACATCAAGAAATGGTTTTGTTTTTTGCCTTCAACATCATATTTGCTGTTGAGATATCTCTTAAGGTGGATTACTTTGTAGTTTGGTTGAGCCAAGTGTCAAAACTCCAGCACAGTTTGTAAGAATAATACCCCATATGCTATAAAGCAGCAAGACAGGGGCTGATTTCTTTCTAGCTCAGACTGTACATTCAGGCAGCCTATTGGTGAAGGTCGTGTCAGGTGATTACACAGACACCCCCTAGATTTGATCTTCATTTAGGCTGCTAGCTTTCCTCCGAAACATGTCATCAGCAGTGATTGAGGCAATGCATCTGCAATACAGTGGCAGGTGTAATGACCGTGAATGAGGCTGATTAATTACTCTGCTGTTCTTTTCCCCCCAAAATGCCTTTGGAGGGGAAACTAAACATAACTGTCACCTAGCTAGAGTTTGCATGTTCTCCCCGTGCCAGTGTGGGCTTTCTCCAGGTGCGCCGGTTTCCTCCCACAGCCCAAAAATATGCAGATCAGATCGACTGGCTAAATTGCTCATAGGTGTGAATGTGAGTGTGAATGGTTGTTCGTTTCTGTGTTAGCCTCGCGATAGATAGGCATCCTGCCCAGGCTGTACCCCAACTCTCACTGCCGGGATTGGCTTCAGCTTCCACGCTACCCTTAACCTTGAACCATTATACATAATGGATGGATGAATGCAGCTACTTCTCTACCATGTGTGTGTGTTATCATTATTATTATTCCATCTGTGAGCCATCACGATGTTATGCCTTGTTATGCCCTTATAGTTTCATTGTCAAGCTACTAATTGGTACTAGAGTTTAGCTCTCTCATCTAATGTCATGACTATCCATCACTGGCCATATCGCATGATAGTTAGGAAATCTTCAACCAATCCTGAGCCACTAATCATTAGTATTATAGCGTGTTTAAATCAGAGCTACTAGCCATTCACTGTGCAGGAGGCAGGATTTAACAGTATAGTATTCAACATAATGCCTTTTTAAAGTTTTTAAAATATAAATTCAGGGTTACTTTAAAGTTACTACAAACACAATTTGACCACTTCCGTCAGTTTTGGTATTTTAGTTGCTTGATTGATGAAGAGCTAGCGTTCTTTTAGTTATTTTATCAAATGCTGGTTGAATTTAAGCTCTCCTTGGCTCGTCTTGCACACAAATGCTAATGCAAAGCATTTTTGTCGCTGGAATGATTACTGTCATTGTAATGCTGAATTGAAGAATGATTACCCATATTTTCATTAATATATTCATTTCTAGCAGTAGATTTATGTACCTGTAATCTCTGGCTCTCTTCTGCCCTCATCAAATATCTTTTGTGCAGCTCAAAAACTGCCTCATGAGGGATTTTTCCCCCCAGTATTAACACCCTAGAGACTACTGTCACCACTGTAAAGGCAAATAGGCATGTTTACAACCAATGTATGGATGGTTAAATTTTAACATTTGTCTGGAGTGTCCCTTTAAGCAGCTTTCATTCCACGCAGGCTGCTTAGTGTAACAGAGGTCATAATTCAGTGGCAAGTGCTGCTTCCTGCCTGTAAAAGCATTTTCCAGCTTTAGTTCACCTGGGAATAAAGGGAGGATATTGGAAAGCATCAGTACCTGAGCTTACATTATTACAACATTACAGGCAGTAAGAGAAGAAGATGTCTCTTTTTTTCGAACTTCGAAAGGGCTTTTGTGCATCACGAGCACACTTTCAAAATACTCAGCTTCTCCATTCAGGTCTAAAAATATATCATATCGTATGTTAAGGAAATCATCAGTTTTCTCAGTGGGAAGAAAATGACACAGTTGTATACAGAGGTTAACAGAGCTGAGGATGGATGTATTGTAACAGCAAGCATGCTGAAAGCATCACAGTGGGAAAATATTCCCGAGGTTCAAACTGCTTCAAGCCAACATCTCAACTGCTGGTTTAAATTCTTTGATGATAAATCACTTGCACGGCAACTGTTTAAACCCACAGTACTAATGCATTTTTCATTGGAAGCGTCATCGTAAATTCTGTTTTTGTGTTTTAAAAAAAAAAAAAAGCCCACAATTTCATCAGGCACAAAATTTGTCTCCTACTTGATTAGAAGTCCAGAAGCCACTGCTCTTCTAGGAATCACACAGTGGGGAAATAAAATTGCTCGTTAACAGAATAAGTATTACTATTTAGTAATTATAGTTTAGACTTATTTTATCGTGTGGCGGTAGCTCCTGGGATTTTCAACAAGACAACAATCTCTAGAGTTCACACAGAATGGTGCCAAAAAAACAAAAAACATCCAGCGAGAGGCAGCTCTGCGAGCAGACACGCCTTATCGATGAGGTAGATCAGAGGCTAGACTGGTAGAGCTGACAGGAAGTCTATTGTAACTCAAATAACCACTCTACACCAGGGGAGAGTACTGTACACAAGCAGTTGAAGAAGAACAGCAGAAAAACATTGCGCGGTCAGATGAAGCTCATATGCAGCTGTGATATGTAGATTGTTGGGTCAGAATTTGGCTTGTCAAGCAATCAGACTTGTGGTGGTGGTAGTCTAATGCATGAATGTACAACTTACGTATATGATATATTCATGTCATCATGGACCAGAATCTCAAAGGAACTCGTTGCAGAATACACGATAAGAAGAACTGAGGCACTGAGGAATTAAGAGCAAAGATGTCTCAATATTAGTATAAGTTTGGCTTTCCTAATATAGTGAGAGTAATTGGGTAATAGTTGTGGTTCCTGTTTAAAATCATAGCCTATTGTTTTTCCGTCATTCTGTCAGCCAAAAATATTTTTGAACTGCAGTTCAGGTGTAGAACGTGCTAACCACTTCCCATAGCATAAACATACTTTGGTGTTCTCAGAAAAACCACAAAAAGGTTCACTGTGATGGAAAGGTAGCAGCTATATAGCTACAGGCAGAGTAGACATGAAGTAATTTAATGCTGTACATATTAATAAAGATGTATCTTTTGTGTGAGTGAAGTTAATTTCACGGCCCAAATATAAAACATTTCAGAAGTGTGAACACAGATTTCAATCTAGTAATTAAAAATGTAACTGCAACTTTATCCATCAAGTTCTCAAAGCCTCTGCTAAGTAAAATCCCCATCCACAGACAGGAAATGCCCAACAGCAAGACTCTAATCTGGATATGAAAGAGATGTTTTTTGCCTGCTTTATTCATTCTTACAGCATTGTAATTTCATGCTTGGCCCCTACACTGCAGGGATAAGCAATAGAGATCAAATCAGTGTTCTGTGACTGAGTGCACTAATAAAGATGGATGGGAGACTTAATCGACACACATTATTCCCACTTGAGAGTACATTACAGCAATGTCCTTCTTTCCAGGGACACCATGCTTCAAGATTAATGCATATCTGTATATCTTTCATTGTTAAAATGCCTGTGATCATGTGACAAACATTAATGGTTCCCAACACCAGTGAAATGCGGTTTATAGGGCAGTGTAAAAAATTAAAGGGGACCTGCCATACACTTTTCATTTATTTTATATTATTCCCTGAGATGCTTTTGTAAAGTTTGCGAGTTTGTTAAATGAAAAAATGCCTAGATTCTTGATTTTTCTCATGCCATTTTGCAAGGTATGAAACCCCTACAGGATAAGACAGGCTGATTTTGTGGGTGTGCCTTTAAATTTAAATAAATAAATACCGGGGTTGGACAATGAAATTGAAACAATCATTTATTAGTAAACAACAATCATTTATTAGTACGGTGTAGAGCCTCCTTTTGCGGCCAATACAGCATCAATTCTTCTTAGGGATGACAGATCCGAGTCCTTCACAGTACCCAGAGGGAATCTGCACCATTCCTCTTGCAGAACAGTGGCCAGGTCACTACCTGAGGCTGGTGGAGGAAAACATTTTCTGATGTACTCCTCCAAAACACCCCAAAGTGGCTCAATAATATTCAGATCTCGTAACTGTGCAGGGCATGGGAGATGTTCAACTTCACTTTTATGTTCATCAAACCACTCTGTTGCCAGTCTTGCTGTGTGTATTGGTGCATTATCATCCTGATACACAGTACCACCTTCAGGGTACAATGTTTGAACCATTGGATGCACATTGTCCTCCAGAATGGTTTGGCAGTCCTTGGCACTGATGCCAATTTAGAACAAGTAGTGGGCCTAGGGAGTGCCAAGACATTGCAAACGAAACCATCACTGACCCACAAGTGTGCTTCACTCTGGGTACGCAATCGTCTGGTTTTCAGCCTTTTTGGGGCTTCTCTACACTGTAAATCTCCCGGATGTTGGAAAGACCATGACGGTGGACTCATCAGTGAACAATACATGTTTCACATTGTCCACAGCCCAAGATTTGTGCCTCTGGTGCCATTGAAACCAATGTTTGGCACTGGCATGCGTGAATCCCTATCTTGAATACCGACACCCCCCCCCCATAAACTGTTTTGGTGGAAACAGGAGAGTCGAGGTGCGAATTTAATTCTGCGGTGAGTTGGGCAGCTGTAGTTTTATGTTTTTTTGGATACATGTGTGGAATATGGAAAATGAAGAAGTGAACACCGAACTAGTGCCACAAACAAGACTACAGACAGCCATTTCAAAATGGTACTTTAAACCTTATGTTTTAGTGATTATTAATTTTCTTTACCATACTTTTCCAAAAGAACAGAAGTCAAACTAGGCTACTAACTACAGGGTTAACACCTAACATAACCTATAGATCATACAAGAACTAGATATTACCCTGATAGTGAGCATAATTGTGATTTTACACTACTTGCCTTCCTGTGCTTGGCTCGCCTCAACATAATGCTACCGGATTCAGCACTTGTGAGAAAATAAATGGCGCAAAATAAATGCTGAAGATACTCAGAATGGAGACCAGTTTAATTCTAATGGGCTCCCCTTGTGATGTAGAAAGGGGAGCCAAATCTGACCAGCATGTTGAATCACATGTTTTCTGAAATAGGCAGTCCAAAAGAAATTTACTGGGTTGTCTAGTGAGTTTTTAATGACCGGTCCCCTTTAAACTGAACAGGTTTGCAGGCTGCTGAGGTTTAAATCAGGCAGAAAGGCAGGAACATTAAGGTTTCAAGGACACTTCATAACCTTTTCTTAAGTTTAATTGCCCATCACAAAGTATCATCTGGCTGCTTGATGGGTCACTTTTTGCCTGGATTATAAAAAAAACAACATCTATAATAATTTTATCCACCAGCAGCAAATTACATTTTATCTGTTTAAGATTAGTACTGCAGTGCTTCAACAATTCAAGTGAAGTTGTAGCCATTTGCTAAGAATACATGGTAGATTTATATTTTATTTACTTCTGAAGAATTACCCAAGGATAGGGGGAAAAATCAATTCTTAGATGCACTGGGATTCCCACTAATGATTCTGCATTAATAACAGTGAAATTCATTCTGGCAGCTGTAATGGTAATATATTACTCTAGTGTTATTCATGATGGATGAGAATTATAACGTGTATTAAAAGAAACAAAGGGGAAATTGGAAAATCATAATGTAGGCTAGAAGAGTCAAAAATTAAATGATAAAGAATGACTTTAGAACCCCATCATGGCAAAGGAAAATCGTCTTCAGTAAATGCTTTATCCTGGTCTGGGTCTCAGTGGATTGGGAGACTATCCCAGGAACACTGGACACAAGTTGGGAATACACCCTGGATGAAACACCAGTCCATTGCAGGTAAACCGGCACACTCACAATTACAATTAAGACTAATTCAGAGTAGAATTAACCTATAGGACACTTTCGTGAGGTGGAGGGAAACTGGAGAACCCGGAGAAAACCATGAGAACATGAGGAGAAAGTGCGAATCTCCGCCTAGACGCTAACACAAGCTCCACGCCAGCCCAATAATTGATGACGAAAATAGTTCACAACTTTCAGGAGAGCCTTTTCTTCCTGTTTATTTATATAAATCAGTAATCCATGTGCGATATACAATCCGTTTGAAATAATGACCTTGTTCAGTAAAAACAGCCTGTGAGCTCATGTTCTACTGACGTCTGTTGAGTGATCTAATCACCTCACTTTACATACAGAACCCCAAACTGGGTCATAGCTAAACTTGCACCAGCTAGTACTCTGGGATACATTTTGAAAAAAAGAAAAAAAAGAATAATAAAAATCAAGCTTTTGTATAGCCTTTAAGGCTTAAATTGTTTTTAGAAATGCATAATCTAATGTCAGTCCATTTTTAGTCCTCACTGAACTATTCAAGTGATAAACCACCAAAGAGCTCCAGGTGTCAGTTCTGGTCCACTTTGCAGGTTTTCTGGTTTTGGGGGAGAAAAACAGAGATCTTGACCTGTGGGTTTAAAGGTTGCACGGCATTACAAACTGCAGACCTTCAGGCTGTACGGGAACTTGGCAGACAATGTGCTATTAGTACCAAACGAGAGGAAAGAATGATGATCTAACCGTCGCTCCATGCCAGTGTTAAATGGGCAGAGGCTATATAACTGACAAGCACTCTGCTGGTGCTTCACGTCCCAGGAGGACGTGAAGGGTGATGAGTGCACACAGGAGTAGGCGGTTGAACAGTACAACCAGCACAAGGGCAGCAATGTTTTCAGCCATGTTCATGCATCTTTTTAACCATGTTTATTTAACTAGGTTTAATAGGTTCAGCCGTATTCATTGGAACTTCCACACTTCATCATGTAAAAGTGGCATGAAAGCTCATGAGCAATTCTTTAAAAAAAAAAAAAATAATGTAGCACATTATACAAGAAACATGATGGATTGCGCATTTAAACGAGGAATATTCAAATAAGGAATAGTAACCAAAGCGATCCTTCTTATTATAATTCAGTCACTAGATATTCATCAGGCATTCGACTCTCCTCTCACCTTCTGAGAGAGTCTGTTGTGGGGTCAAATAAAGATTTCAGATACATACAAAGTAAAATCATCTCATTCTTATGCCACCTCCATTGCCTGTGTTAGCTTTAGTCTACATGCCTGACTCGTTGACACCGCGTCCACTGTGCAAACACAACATACACGCATTGTCTCTGTCTGCATATTTCAGATAAATACCTTTAATTTTTAGGACTTAAAAACAGGATTTCGTCTGATTCAGTCCACTACATGGCATTTTACCTTGAAATATAATCAGTAAAATAATTCAAAATCTGTAATATATATATTTTTTTGCACTAACGTGTGGATTTGTTTAACATCTCATGCCTGAAACATTCACTTTGAAGAGCCATCCATTATAGATTATAGATTAACCGACCACATTCACCCTGCTGAAATATCTGCAATATTCCACAAGTTCAACAGAAACTTGCGTCATCCGAATTTCCTGAAGATCAAGGGGAGAAAAAAAAATCTTCTTTATTTCTTTCAATGATCTTATGATAATGACTGATGAAGTCACTTTGAACTTACATCCCTGTTACAGCTTAAATTAGAGTAAATTATTAATTAAAAAAATCCATTTTAAGTAAATCACTAAAATGTTCCTAACGTCCTCATGACATTGGCATGGGTGCTAGTCAACAGCATTCTGTGTATTTTCTACTGCTTATAAAAATGAGCTGTGCTACATATTTAAAAGTACAAGTGCAGCCAGTGTCAGCAAAGAAACCCAGATAATAGATAATGAGATATTGTTGCCTGAGATTGGTTAAGACATTTTTGAACGGCTAAACGCTGTTTTCTTAGATTCGGTGTTGCAAAATGATACATTTTTTTATAAAAAAGTTCAATTGTACAAGGTCACGTTTCCCTTCTCGGCACGTTCTGTGCATCTCATTGTGTGCTGCAGATCTCAGCATGCACTGTAGCTTCCTGCTTTTGTTTGTTTGGCCATGGCTTAGTTTGTTTATAATGCCATGTGCATAAGTCTATTGTTTTTGGATTATGTCTTGTCTAAACCTCTGTCTTGGCACTGGTTTCCTTCCTAATGTGTCCTGATTGCTCTCACCTATTTTCAGTTCTTCCCTTGATTAGTCTGCGTACTTAAGCCCTTGTGTATGCCATCAATTTAGCGCCATACACACTGAGAACCAAAATCTGTAACCAAGAAATCAATTCAAGGTTATGCTTTTCTCGGTCTCGCTCTCATTTCTAAAAGTTTCTCGCTTCAGTTTTGGCCTGAATTTGACAGCAGGAGGACGTATTGCTGGCTGCTAGAGGGCGGGATCTAGTAACTCATTTTCTGCGAGATTTGCCTCTCGTAGTAAATGGCGGCGTTCCCCGTGTTAAACCTTACAATTTGCATTGTTTGCATTGCTTTTTTTTGCATAGATTTTGCTGATGTAAAGTGCTGTGTACTGAGTGGGTCGATCACTTGTTCAGTAGCCAGTGAGTTACTAGATCCCACTCTCCAGCATCCAGCAATACGTCCCCTGCTGTCAAATGCGTGCCAAAACTCAAGCGAGAAACTTCCAGAACTGAGATTGAGACCGAGAGAAGCGTAACCATGAATGAGAGAAAGAAAACCGATAATGACAAACGCGTCACCGAGAACGAGAGTGGCGTAACTGAGAACTGATTTCTCGGTTACAGATTTTGGGTTTTGGATCTCAATACACACGTATGGCGCTAAACTGATGCCACACTTGTGTTTCTTTGTTCCATTGTGAAGTCTCATTAACCGCATTGTGCGTTTCTAAGCCTTGTTTCTCATTCCCTAGTTCATGTTCATGGTTTTCTGATCAACATTTGCATACCTGGTTTATGATTATGAATTTTCCATGGATGATAACTCCCACCTGCTTTTTGACCTTTGATACAGGCTTTGAAAATGATTCCTGTTTTGCACTAATTAATAAAGAGCACACTGATCTAATGCACCTGGGTCCTGCCTTTGCACCTCACTGCACTTTAGAGGGTTGCAAGGGGTTTATGACACTGCAATTGCGCAATAATCACACAGCTGCTATGAGCACGGCACACGCATACATTCTTGTAAAAGAAAAAACGATTCGGTAAACTTGGAGAAAAGGTTTTTATTCCCAAATCCTTGACTGTCGTCACATATTTGGAAGTACACAATCGTATAGGAAATCTTTGTAAGATTTCTTTTCATTGTAAATAGGAGGCTGAAACATTTTCCAGCATGAGCTCCATGAAGAGATGGTTTGACAAGGGTGAAAAATTCGAATGGTCTGCACAGAGCCCTGACCTCAACCCCACTGAACACTTTTGGGATGAACTGGAACGCCAACATGCCCCAGGTCTCCTCATCCAACATCAGTACCAAACCTCACTAAAGGTGGCAGAATGGATAGAAATCCTCACAGCCACACTCCAAAGTCTAGTGGAAAGCCATCCTAGAAGAGTGGAGGTAATTATAATTGCAAAGAGGGGACTAAATCTGGAATGGGATGTTCAAAAAGCACATAATGGTATGATGGTGGCTATATAGTGGGCATACATCACCTGTAAGAGAGCATTTGGTGCACTTACTTTGGCTAAGGTGTTCCCCTTTTGCTCTCTTCCTGTTTTCATTCTATGAGGACTATTCACTCTTGACGTGATTACTGAGCCATTTGAGTAACATATAGTCCACAGTGGATCTGTGCTTTTCTGATTCCTTACATAATGCAATACAAACCCATACAGCAGAAGCGACTGAATATTGTCATCTGCATTATTATTTCTAAATGTATACACAAGATATAATTTGTCATGTTTGCTCTGAAGAGGAGCAACATGACCTGCCGCAGCTTATTGGCTTTCCTAACAACCCGAGTCATTCAGAAAGAATATCAATATTCAAGCACTGGGCTGTGTCTTTTCATGGTTCAATAAACATCAGCTTTAAGAAATCAGTGCGTCTTCCTGATTGAAGGTCACGATGACAATGAAGTTTGTTCTGTTTATAACATGTCTCCTTGCAAATATGCGATTTTGAGGCACTCTTGAACCATGCGTATGCACAGATAAGCTTCTGTACTTTTGTAAAGTTTGCTTATAGCTGAAATAGCAGGGACGCACAGCTTGGGATGGATTTTATGGAGCTGCAATAAAACAGGCATTGACTAGGTCTGTTTGCTCTAGGAATGCTATATAGGTGTGAGTAAAACGGAAGATTGTTTTTTTAGAGACTTTAGACAGACCTTTGTTCACAAAGATGGATGATGTGGCTCAAATGGCTGTGTATAGATCCAGGTGGGTTCAAGAAACACTAAATCATAGTGATAAGGCTTTGCCATTCTATAATGGTCCACAAAGTACTCCAGTCCTCGTCTAAAGTCTGAGATTAAAGTCCTATATTGCACATTTTTGTACGTTTTTTCCCTAGTTGAATAAACATTTCATCTATAAAATACCCTTAATGCATATCTACATCTTTCTTGTAAGTTTAACCTCAGTCTTTGTTCAAATCCTACTACAAATCCTATGATTATCCAAGACACTGTGCTGTTGAAATCAATATTCAAATGTCTGACGCTATTCAAAATTGTATTTTGCTCATATGCATTTTACACATGTTATGAATATGACACTACATCATTTTGTCTTAGATTATTCCATGGCTTTATTAATCTGCTTGCTCTAATATGTTATTATTTCTATAGCAACAATTCATTTATGCTTTGCTAGTTATGTGACAGTGTGATTAGTTCAAAGACAGACAAAAAAAAGAGACTGGTGAGGGAATGGCTGTTTGTTGCTATAATGAAAGGGACAACGGGAACTAAACTACTATTAACTAACTAAACCTCTAAACTAAATTCCTACCTTATGTTTTCTTTTGGGAAGAAAAGGCACTGCTAAACAGGCATCCAAAACCCCCAGGATATTAGAAACACGTAGGGACAATGTAACTAAAATTGATAACTTCAGTATTTTGTTCTTTAATAAATAAACAATGTAATCATTGTCAAATTGCTGTACTGTAACAAGAGTAAAACACTTTAGGACATTCTCTTAGAGGAAAATAATTCACTTTGCTCCAGGTCACATCCCACCACCCAACTGTTGCTTATTTTCTAATAACAGCATGTCCTCTCGTGTTATTTCTTACCTGGTCTACTTACCAAAGAAAGAAAATCAGTGTGTCGATAAATTAAGCTGCCTTCTTATTAGGGTACTGATCGTCAGGTCAATAGAAGACAGACTGCTTGAATGGAAATGCTACAGGATGTAGGTTTGTCAAACTGATTTGGTTTCATCAATTAGCAGTAAATTTTGACAATTTGTGTCTTATATGTGTATTTTGGATAGCTAAAAGATAAGATAAGAATTACGTGATCTCAGAAGGGAAGATTAAATGTTACAGCAACATATGATACAAATAAAACTAGATAATATGCAATGCCAATTAAATCTTTATGGAACTTAGCATAACTGGTCACTCTCTCCTAATGGAAAAACTCCTAAACAGAGCTACTATTAACTGTAAAACATAGATATGTGGTGAGCCACAAGTGCCCGGTTTCAGTGCAATTTTGTTTTGGCCTTTTCTAATTACTTGAAATCTATATTGTTCTAATAACATATGATTCCCTTATTCCATGATTCAAAAATGTTTGCTTGGCAGGAAATAAAGGAAATAAATTGAAGAGATATATATATAAACTCAGCAAAAAAAGAAACGTCCCTTTTTCAGGACTGTGTATTTCAACAATAATGTTGTAAAAAT
>JAQQZU010024089.1:2064-12334 GCA_030068025.1 Parauchenoglanis punctatus | reverse complement strand
AATTATTAATCTATATATATATATATATATATATATATATATATATATATATATATATATATATATCCCTAATGAGCAAGCCTATGGCAAAGGTGGCAAGGAAAAACTCCTTAAGACGACAACAGGAAGAAACCTTGAGAGGAACCAGACTCAAATGGGAACCACACAGGTCGCACAGGATAGTGCAATTATAACTAACACGATTCCGTAACTGTATGTTGTATGATCAAAAAAGTACAGTTGTGTGGCACATAATTCAATATAGGTTTACCCGAAAGTCTGTTCTGTCTTAGCTAATTCACTGAGGGAGATTTGAGTGCAAGACTGTACATGGTAATTTAAGTCCTACGCTACTGTAGCAGAACCGCTCATGTCAACAGCAGTCCAACACCATCTTCAAGGTGTGCTAGGTGTATGTTGAGGCGGTTCATAAGGGTCATTCTCAACAAGTGGCTTTCAAGTGAGGACTTCAACCAGAAGTAGGCTATCAGGAAGGATCAGGCAGATCCAGAAATCAGAAGGGGTCAGGATCACTGGTATCACTGGTAAAGCAGCCAGGCACTCCACTGTCAATAAACCTGAGTGAACATGTGAGAGTGGGGAGATAACAGCATCCAAACATCCCAATTTACCAAAACACTCTGTGCCTGACAACCCTCCAGATCTGCTCGTTTACCTAATAAAAGGCTATTACCATTAGGCTTGACTAAACAAATATTGTTTCAGCCTAGACTTAAACACTGACTTTGTCTGAATCCCAAACAATAATTGGAAGGCTATTCCTTAACTGAGGAGCTTTCTGAGAGAAAGATCTGTCCCCTGCTGTAACCTTCACTATTTGAGGTACCAACAAATAGCCTGCACCTTTTGATCAATGTAGGCATGGGGTATCATAAAGGACCAGAAGTTTGTTCAGATACTGAGGTGCGAGACCATTCAGTACTTTATAGGTCAACAGTAGTATTTTATAATCAATGCAAAATTTAATTGGGAGCCAATACAATACAGATAAGATAAAGGTGATATTTTCATATTTTCTTGTTCTAATAAGGACCCTTGCTGCTAAATTATGGACTAATTGGAGCTTGCTTATCCACCTACTGGAACATCCAGGCAGTAAGGTATTACAATAATCTAACCTGGAGGTAACAAAAGCATGAACTAGTTTTTCTGCATCATGCAGTGACATCATATTTCTTATCTTAGCAATATTTCAGAGATGAATGAAGGCTGTCCTAGTAAGATTATCTACATGAGCTTCAAATAACAGATTGGAGTCAATAATCACACCAAAGTCTTTTACTTTAGCACACAGTGAAACAGAAAGGCCATCCAGAGCTACTATGTAATCAGAAAACTTACTTTTAGCTTCATGTGGTCCTAGTACTAGTTCTTCTGTCTTATCAGAATTAAGTAAAGGAAGTTAGTAAGCATCCATTGTCTAATGTCCTTAACACATCTGGCTTTGCTGAAACATATAATTGTGTCATCAGCATAGCAGTGGAAGCTAATACCATGTTTACGAATAATATTACCCAGAGGTAGCATATATAAAAAAGCAGTGGGCCTAAAACAGAACCTTGTGGAACGCCAAACTTCACCTTACTATGCATAGAGGAGCCACCATTTACATCAAGAAAACTGATAACGATCAGTTAAATAACACCTAAACCAGGAGTGGGCCATTCCCTTAACTCCCACTACCCTTTCTAATCTATCAAGGAGAATAGTATGATCAATGGTATCAAAAGTTGCACTAAGGTTAAGTAACAAAAGCAAGGATTCAATGATTCAAGATGTCAATAATTTCATTTTAATGTTCTTGGGAAAAGAAAAACGCTCCTCTTTCTCACATCTGTACTGAGTTCCTTAGACTTTTCCGTTGTGCCGTGTGTTGGTCAATCCAGTGAGTGCTGTCAAACAAACCCTTTTTATGTTGTGCACAGAGAAGCTAGTTAAGTGACCTTTTGGAACATTCAGCCCTTCTGAATCTAAATGGGTTGACAATGTATGTAGAAAACCCAAAAATAATTAATATTTCTGCACCAAATTCTTGTTTCTTTCTATTAAAGATGTACATTGTTCAATTATTATGAGACCAGTTCAAAGAAGTCACTGAAAGCCCAGTATTGCCATGACATTGATGTCCATGATGCCTGTATGTATCTGACCTCAACTGAACTTCTCTCTTTTTTTTTTTATTTAGGCTGGGTGTTTCGTTTAACATTTTAACCCGGCTAGCTGGACACAATTAACTGATAATAATAATGATCATAATAATACTAAAAGTAATAATGTTTTGATAACATATACAGTAGATGCTGGAAGTGATGCTAAATTTGGGTGTTTCTTTATGCAATCACAATTTCCAGTTATACGTCCTGCTAACTTCCTAGCCCTAGCCCAATGTGTAACATTGCGGTTGTTTCAAGTTTCCAAATCAACGGCTATATGCCACTTTCATAACAACTGTGTTTCCTGAGAGCATCTCACAAAATGCAACTTCACCAAGCATCATCAGAACTAGAATTGGCACTGCGAGTTGTGGTCAGATCAGACTAAAATCTAAATTTTTGGTCATGTACACCATCAACATGATTGGGGAAAAAAGGAGAACACATACAAAAAAGACCAAACCAAACCAAGTGTAAAATCTCAAGGTGTATCATTGATGGCAAGTGATTCAAAACTTGGTTGCCTCTGCCAGGAGGTTCAGAGGTTTCATCAAAACAATGAGCTAAATGTAGGAAAATTAAACTAGCTATTTATCGGTATGTTTGAGCAGAAAATATCTCTTATTGCATGTGTTATTCTTTTTCTGTATTAATGTGTGGTCATTTTAATGAAAGGTGCCGATAATACAGGAGGCCAAAAACAGCCATGTGTGTGTCTGAGGGCATGTAAAATGAAAGCCTAAGCTGTTACTGTTGAAGGGCAAATTTCCCAAAAGCATCAAAGTTTAGATCAGTTAAACTCTTAGAGATGGTGTGAAATTGAAGCTGCTTGGGGGTTTGTGAATGTGTGTGTTTCATTGCTCATTTCATAGCATGTGTGAGTGTGTGTGTGTTAGTTGTGAAGTTCTTGGGAAACATGGTTTCTGAGCAGTGGCTGACATAGTCTTCATTTCAGAGAAACAGCGAAAGTGATGAATTAGAAAGTAGGGGATCTTTGACCTTGTCACACCTACTGAAACTTTCCTCCACACCAAATACTTCTTCCTGTCTAAAAAAAGAAAAATCTGCACACTGACATCAGCCATCTACTTAAACTTCAGTTTAAGGACCAGAGCACACATACAGAGATTAATGGAATTAATGTATCTGGTAGACTATTAGTCTATCATCTATTTCTCAAGACAAAAGCCTCGGCTGAATATCTATTTTTTTGTCTGCCCTCCAGAATTGTCCCTGATAAATCAATGATGTTTAGCTCTAGTAAGTGTGTGACATGGATGGCTTTTTCACTTCACCCTAGTGTTTATGAAATGTCACATGAACAGAGCATTATTATTTCAGATTATGGGAACATGAAGGAATGGGATTTGCACTACAGGGTGCGTTATTCAGTTAAGTTTATCCGTATTTGCACATTCCAGTAAGCCTGCCAGCTTTGAAAAATTTCAGAGTGCTGATTCATTGCTGCGGACATTTTCAAGGTTTGCTGTTAATAAGAAACCTTTCTGAGCTTCAAGTTTCCCAAAAAAAATGGCTTAAACGTCATGTCACTTTAACCAGAATGCTGATAAACATCTGAAACCTTAAGGACTCTTTAGCAGTTGTCCTTCTGGGAAAAACCCTTGAAGGTTTTTTGTCAAATCCTGCAATAAAATGTTTCCTTATGAGACATCCTACCAAGTATTGTGATATTGAATTTGACACAGAACCACAAGACTTGCCAAACACTCAAATTTTTTACTTTTACTTTTACTAAAATTGGAAAACTATTTCCATGTTCCAAGCACGGCAATTGATGAACTGCTTACATAATTACATTATTTGATAAGCTCTGCATCTGTGCCTGTTTCAAACAAAGTAATTCTAGATACCTTTAAGAATCACAATCTCTGGTCGTTAAAGAACTGAGTACTGGATTATCTTTTTTTAATCCTTTGTTAAAAGCTATAGCAAAGAATGGCCCACTAGGTACTGCTTTCAAACGGAGACAGTGTTACGAGGAGTATTTTGATGTGGTTGATCCAGTAGAATACATACTCGAGTCCCAAACAAAACAGACTTTTCAGTATGTTCCCATATTAAATCATTACAGCAGTTACTCAAACAGAAGGATATACTCAATAAAGTTGTTGATAGTCATGCAGGGCAGCACCCAGAAAATCAGGAGCAGTATAGATCATATCGAGATGGTCATCACTTTCTAAACAATGATTTTCTATCAGGTGTGGAACTTAGGATCTCTTTGAGCCTCTACATAGATGATTTTGAAATCTGCAATCACTCAAAAAGTATAAACTTCGCTCAGTTTACTGGGTCTTAGGAAACCTGCCACCAGGTTCTCATTCATCTCTCTTTGCAATTTTTCTTGCTTTGTTATGTGAAAGTGATGATATAAAGACATTTGGCTATCAGAAAATATTTCAGCCCCTTTTGCATGACCTTGTCACTTTGGAGCAGCAAGGAGTGTTCATTGGTCATCTAGGAGCATTTATTAAAGGCGCAGTCCAGTGTGTAATGGCAGATAGTCTTGGAGCTCACAGATTGGTCGGATTTGTGGAAAGTTTTTCTGGACAGTACTTATGTAGATTTTGTTCTGCCACATGCTCAGACGTTCAGTCAAAAGAGGTAAAAACTGGTGAATTTCAGCTCAGAACTGAAGCGCTGCATCGTGTAGATATAGCAAGGGCACTTGAACAAGGAATACCCTGGTATGATGTGAAAAATATATGTGTTTTAGCTGAGCACCTTTCTTACTTTAAGGTTGCTTCAGGCTTTCCCCCTGATCTAGCTCATGATCTCTTCGAAGGCATGGTGCCTGCTGAGCTTGCTGAATGCTTTGAAGTTTTAATAGCCAAGAAGTATTTCTCTTTTGATACATTAAATCAGAAGATTGAGACTTTTCTGTACAAATGGGGAGACTAAATTAATTGCCCTCATTTATTTCCATGTACCTTCCAAAGTAAAAAAAAACAATTGGTGGCAATGCACATGAGAATTGGTGTCTATTGACATTGATACCATTAATTCCAAGTCCAAACCCAGTAAAGAAACCCAGGAGAGCCGAAGTGAATTACTTAACAGACTATCCAACTGGAGAAAACAAAGAAAGCCTTGAGAAAGAGAGGTTGGCACTACTATCTTAGATCAACAAGAAGGACAACCAGCAGATGATGAAAGGGAAGATGGATAAAAACTTTGCTCACAGGAGGCTAGAAGTTGTTAATGAAATGCCCTTCATTGCAGAATTCAAAAGCAAATGGCCAGCTCTTTTTTCTGAACATGAGGTAAGTCAGAATTAAGTGTCCAACTCTTAACACGACACGCTTAGAGTGGAATTATTATTGAAAAAAAAATATTGCGTTTACATTTTGATATCACACCTGACATTACCATTAAGTTCAACTGGATACAATAAGATAGGAGAGAAATATTGACAATGAGAAGAGAAAGGAAGGCTGGAGAATGGTGGTTCTCTCATGCCAAGAAGAGAGAGGCTGGTGATGTGGGGTTCATTCAATTTAAAAAGCTTTATACGCTTTTAGAAAAAACATATAAAAACAGAAGTTATTGTTAACAGAATCCTTTCTATTAAATAGAATAGGAATCTTTCTCTATTTACCTGTTCATTACGTGACAGCTAATGTTCAATAAAACGTCTCTTTTTGGTCGGTGATTTAGGACGTGAACTTTGACGATGCCCGGAGCCAAATGGATAAGACCACCATCGGGATCTACATCATCAAACATGAGGGTGCAGCTGCCTCCAATCCACCAGAAGATGTAGGGATCATAGTTTAGGGTGTCACCGTGCTCAAGGACATTGGAGATGTCAGCCGTGCCACCGCTCTGCTGTTTGGGGTCGTCTATGTTCTGAACTTGAGCTTCCAGTCTGACCTGAAGTACACTTTCGAATTTCTTCAGAAGGTCCCGATGGGAATTGATACCCAGCGTCTTTCAAACAAGGTCCAGTTACTGAAGAATAAACTTCATGAATGAGGAGCGCGATCTTTGTGGGGAGAGAAGTGGTTTACAAATGTGAGAAGGTTTTATGAACTGTGTTACTGTTCTTATGCTCTGTCAAGTTGCCTGACAGATTGTTGTGAACTGTCTCTCTCCTGTGCAAGATTTTTTGTTCATCAGGTTTTGCTGTACTGGCCTGTTAAATGATAATAAGAATAGTTCCTTTGGACTTTAGCTGTTCATTTATATGATCATTTGTCTGATTTTGACAAATGTTATCTCTGAGGCAAGAAATAAATAATTCTGAAGAAATTCTAGAGTAGAGAAACAGTGAACTCCTTGGAACTCCTGACTGTTTACATGTCTGTACTTAAAGGACCATTTTTGAGAGATGCTTAGTGGAGGAAAATAGAGGAGGCTACAGGAAACAATTCAGGTTTTACGTATTTAAGCTGCTGCTTTATTATGTTGTCTAGCTGCTTATGATTCATGCAACTACAGATTGTTGTCCCTGAACTGTCCCCTATGTGTAATGGACTGGGATGGGAATTGAGAACGGTTGAAATTGACGTTTGCTGCTAAATAAATGCAATTGTTTATTAAGACAGTGATTCCTTTATCAGTATTTTTCTGTTTAACAGACCCAGGCATTTCAGTAGGACAAATTGATCTCAGTTACTTGGATTTAGTTAAGAATGTTGTATTAAGTGCGGTTCCATGCAACTGTCTTACTTAAAAGTAACTTAACTTGACTGTGGTGTTCTTATCTACTTAACTTTAATTAGTTGAACATAACAGTATTAAGCTGGTTCAGTGTCAGAATTATCCATAAAAATGGATACCAATGCGTGGAACCACTTGACATAACCTTTTTAGGTAAATCCAAAAAAACTTTTTTTTGAGTGTGGTTTCTTAACTCTGTACTGTAGGTGAATCACCAAAACTTCTCAATGACACCAATTCTCTTACACAATTGATTCCTTTAATGGTTTTTTTTTTACAGTGTCAAATCAACTCTATATTTAACACTTTCGGTTAACACCGGAAAATCAACACTGAAATTTTTGCTGTGTATTGCTGGGAAACCTTATTGATGTGGAAAAAAATTCTGTGGTGAAATTATATACCTACCAATCAGTAGGACTTTTTTGGTAGGTCAAAGATTTACATACATCTACATTAAAGTCATTCAAACTTTTCAACAACACCACACAGTCCATGTTACTATACACTTCATTTGGACAACAGGAACATGCAGGCACTGCATCGGTGAAGGACGAGACATATAGTAACTCCCAGGAGTTACCAAACGTTGGTCTAAAAGGTTTAACTGAACTCCAAAACAACAAAGGAACTGATGAAGCAGCTGGAAAGCTCAGGTGCATCCAGTGGTGGCTCAGTGGTTAAGGTTATGGTTCACTGATCTAAAGGTTGGCGGTTCAAGCCTCAGCACTGCCAAACTGTCACTGTTGGGTCCTTAACCCTTGATGTTTCTGTATGCTGTAGCAGAACAATTTCAATTAAATCATGGTTGGACTCAAGTTTCCTTGCTGCTTCCCATACCTGACGTCACTGCCTCTTACTCATGCAGCTGAAGGAACGCAAATCCCCACATTCCAAACTGGAGCTTATTTTAACATGGGTGAGGTGGAATGGAGGTGGAGGTGGCTTAACTGACCTTAAAGAGGAAATATATGGTAACAGGAAATGTATGAGTCGTGAAAAATTCAGTTTTAGCCTAGGAAACCTTTTGGTCTCAATTATATGTTACAAATTCTTAATCTTCCAGTAAACTCTTAAAGATTTTTTTTCTTAGCGTGTAAAGAGAATATTCAGTGTAATGCCTGCACTACCATTTAACAACAATCTATCATAGTCTTTGGGATGTCAGGAATTTTTGAGGTTATCATTCTTGACATGATACAAGTAAGTACATTCTGCGGTGAAGGGAGCGTTCAGATATCAACCTCGTTGTTTTTTGGCCTTTCTTTAAAAATTCTGCTGTTATTTTTCATTCAGTTTGCATGCAAATTAACATGAGTATAGCTGCTTTAGTCATTGAGCCTTATCTGTATGCAATGGAATTTCTCATGAAGGGTTTCTTTTTTTTCTGTCCCATCTCCCAGCAATGAGCTGGGAGGAAAGTTATTTTGGGGTGGTGACGAAGACTGTGCTGCAACGGAGAAGGAGAAATGGTGAAGCGTAATGCTTTCCCTAGAGGTTTCTCAATTGTGGGTTGTTATGTATGTTTTGTATTTCTTGTTGCGTGTATAAAAGTTGACAATATTTCTCTTTATTTATTATTCTCAATATCATGCCTTGCCAAAACTTTACATGTTTTAATACAGAGTCTTAAATGCAATTCTGTCGTTTCTGTGGTCTTCAAAATCTGTTTTGTGCAAATTAATGGTGGCAACTAGTTTCCTTTTAGATATGCTGTGGTTTAAAGAATTTAGTCATCACTTTGCATTTTTTTGCATTTTTTGTTATGCGAAATGCCATATTGAGACACTGCCAGCACAATTCAAACAAAGGTAACATTGTACTTGCTTTCCTCATATGCCCACCGAACACCACCATTACTCCAGCCTTCTGTGGATCCCCAACCAATTATGCTATTCTTCCATTACTGCAGGGAAAATCCTATGTTTCACAATCAAAATCCAGAATGTGTCAAGAACATATTCAGACACCCCACATAATCTAAGCCTAATAATCAACGGATTTACAAAAAAAAAAAAAAAGAAAAGAAAACACCAAAATACCCAGGTTGTCATTAAGCAAACAAAAAGTATGATCATTGGCACGGTGAAGTTTTTTGTGCAGACACTTTTAATGACATTTATGGAAGGAGTCTCCAGTGCCAGTGCCAGTGCTTTGTAACACTTTTCATAACATTAAAGCTGTAACTGTAAGTTTCCCACCACATTAAAGTCTTTAGTACCTTGTGTTTTGTGGTTCGTCACCAACGCAACAAACTGTGTGGTTTTTGTTTTTGTCTTTTTACCTTAACCGAGAAAGAAAAGAGAGGTTTTGAACACTTCTAATTTAAAAATCACAATTTTTATTTCCATATTGTCATTAATTCTTGCTATCCCTGAAACATGTCAAATGAACTGTGGCATATATTCTAATTTTCTGTTGAACCACCTACAAAATGATACAAAAGACTGTATTTTCTCTTGGTTTTCTCAAAGAGAAGAACAAAAAGAACATCTTGTATGCATTCGGGTATATCTAGTGCTCTGCAAAGCTCCAAGTGGTGTTTGTGTTTAACATTCATATTGCCTCCACTGTCGCACGTTACTTCAATCATTTTGCAAAGTTCATTTTTAGATGACACAATCAGAAAAAATATGCAGTTTCACAGGAAACCGGAGCTATCAACTTCACCAAATCAAAGGTGTGAAGACGAAAATCTTGTCGGTGCTGAACTTTTACAAGAAACATTACCATAATCCATAGCAGTAGTCCGGGTATGGTTAGAAAGTGAAAAATGTGAAGGCGTGAAGCATGATTGTGTATAATTATATCCTCGCATAACTTATGGTGAGTATGGTAAGCGTGGTGAGCATGGTCTTTCACTTCTGTCATGGTACTGGTCTATCTCCTCCTTAAAAAGTCCTTCCACTCTAATAACATGAATTCCTCTAATTCTCTATTACATTCCCTCTAATTGCACTCTAATTCCACTTCCAATCTAATACTTACATGATAATGATCTAGAGATGCACTACATGGACACCTGACCAATCATACTTTTGTATATTTTAAACATGAAGGCTGCTTTGTGGCAGCAGTTTGGGGAAGACCCACATATAGGTGTGATGGTCAGGTGTCCACATACTTGTAGCATGTGCCATGTAGTGTAAGGTTTTATAATGTTAAGCTGGAGCACGGAGTGAGAAAAACAAGGCCCAGAATAAGCAAAAACAAACAGTGAACTGTCCAGTGCACGTTCCAGAGTCAAATCTGAGAAGGAGAAAGGGACAGGTACTGCATAAACAGAGAAGAGGAGGAGAAAGGGATAGGTACTGGATAAACAGAGAAGAGGAGGAAAAAGAGAAAGGGATAGGTACTGGATAAACAGAGAAGAGGAGGAGAAAGAGAAAGGGATAGGTACTGGATAAACAGAG
>JAQQZU010024088.1:0-12336 GCA_030068025.1 Parauchenoglanis punctatus | reverse complement strand
CCATCATTATCCAGTCTCTTTTAAAGTCATAAAAATAAAGAAATAATTGAATTAGAAGGTGTGTCCAGACTTTTGACCGGTAGTGTATAAAGTGGTTGTGGCTGCAGATTTGCATATCATATCATATGTTTCGCAGTAGAAGTCTAATTGCAAACAAGCCGCCAATGACCAAAAGTTCAAAATAAAGCCATTTAAAGTGTCAAATAAAAGGTAAATACTATATAATAACAGATAGATTTAGCGGTGTACAAAAGGTTAAATGATTCTTTTAATGAGAAAATGAATAAATAAGCAAATAAATAAATAAATACTCAAATCATGATTTATTATTACATCCAAATCATACCTCTTTTGATAAATTGCCTCTGCGTTTGGCACCGAATCAGGTTTCCCTCCCTCTAAATGACAGAGAGCTGGTGAACAATCGAAAGCAGGTGAAATAAACACCTACAGTTTAATTGAAATAAATGTAAATAACAATCAAGCACAAATGTTTCTTGTCCATTTTCTATGCTTCATTTATTCCGAAGGATAACGATGAATATAAAACGTGTTTGCTTTGCGAGCGCTAGGACCCCTGCTGCAACGATGTTTCCCAGACGGTGCTGCTTTATTAATTCTGCACACAAAAGCAATCCATCACTGTTCCTCCAATCTGAAGAGAACAAAATGCCAGACTGTCAGAGGAAAGATGTGTGACAGAGGAAAGGTTGTCGCTGGTTTGGTTATTTTACCCTATTCACAGGATCATTGAGGACATTATAGAGTGATTATAGAGTTCGTAATAAGTTTATGCACTTTTAGACAGCTCATTTTAAATTTTATGTGCCACTGATTTCAGACTTTATGGGGAACTCAAATGCTTTTTAAAATGTGATTACATGTGTTTCACATATGATTATATGATTAATACGCTGGAAAACCGACTGAGTAATTGTTTTACAGAGTTCTTTGCTGTCTTGAGTGTACGGATTAAAATGTGTGAGGTGAGTGGGAGCAAAATTGCAGAAGCTTTTACACTTTTCAGAAAGGGAGCAAATGTTATCCGGCATAGAGTAAAAATTTCTTCAATTTGAGTACATTTTACGCTATGCTACGATAACACTTCCCGGGTATGTGATCGAGTGGGGAAAAAATGTGAAAGTGCAGTTTGTTATACCGTGAAATTGCACACAAACCTATCACGTAAATAACATGATCAATAAAACCAGCTGTTATGAACAAACATACATATATCATTTGTTAAAAAAAAAGACTAAAAATAAATAAATCATGTAAAAATTACATGTGAAAGGGGAATTTTCTGAAAACATTCCTCTAGCAAGAAATGAATCATTTTAAAATTAAAAATGACCCAAACCTTCAGACTCAAACTCCATTACCCATGAGCACATGCACCTGATAACATGGCCGATCTATCAGGGCATGCGTTCAGCCACTGTCTCCAACTCCCAAGAGCGCTTCTGACTTCTGATTAGCTGCAGGTGCATCCAATCACACTCTCACACACTGTCTCTCTCTCTCTCTCTCTCTCTCACACACACACACATACACACACACCCTGGACTGCTGGATAAAAGCCTCTCAGTTTGTCATCTGCTTTGTGAAGCATTAGTCCGGCTCTCCAGTGTCTGCTGTTGCCAGGCCTTGTTGTCCTGATTGATATTCTGGTTTTGACTCTATTTTTCTGTGTTTGGCTCACTGTCTCTGTTTTGCCTGCCCCATCCTGTTTGTTGAGTGCCTGAACCTGTTTCTGTTGTTGATTCTGAGTTTGCCTGCCGATTTTGTACCTCTGCCTCATTCCTTTGAAAAAAAGACTGAACTGTATTCAAACAGGAGGACGACGTCCAAAATAGCAAAGTCCAAGATCCCGAAGCAGAATATCAACAACTATAACAACGGTTTGGTAATGTCAGGTAACTGCTTATACATAGGCAGGTCTGATTAGGAACAGGTGTGTGTGATTTAGAAGTCTGGTGAACATGAACATGAGATCTGTTGGGATATGGACATGTTTGGATGCTGTGGTGGATTCTGGGAAATGAAGTCTGAAGCAGACTCTGTTGCAGATGTGATAATGTGTAAAAATCATATGTGAGAAGAAATGAATCATGTGTAAAAATCTAAATAAATAAATAATGTGCAAAAATCATGACATGAGCATGAATCGTGCAAAATCATGCGAGAATCAATTAGTCGTGCGAAAATCACAAGAAAAAATCGTTTGTATAAAAAAGAACGTGAAAATTGAACCGTGTAAAAAAAAAAAAAAAAAATCACATGTAATAAATGAATCATAGAAAACAACATTACACAGAAAGTAGGAAGAATGATTACAAGCTTATTAAGTTTAATAGATGAATATAAAGACAAGAGGAGCCATTAAATACTCAGAAACATGTGTGAAAGACAGTAAAGTTGGGTTTTAGTGGAATCCGCGGGCTGCTAGTGTGGGAGGTTTGTTTTTTTCTTTTTAATTAAGAAAACAACAATTATACAAAACCAATACAAGATGGTAAAGAGAAGTAAACTAAAGCAAATAGATGGTGAAGTTCAGCAGATCAATCCAGCATGAGATATTTAGCCAGTCTGTTGGTTATAACTTTTAGATTATACACAGTTATATCTTAGATAGATATAATCCATAAACTACAGTATGTAAGATATAATCCATAAATTTACATACTGTAGTTTATAGATTATATCTGAGGTGGCCTGTGCAAGCCCTTCACAGAGTCACACATTAACATATTGCCTTTAAATATAACATTTTAATTTCAGATTCATTTATGAACTAATCTACTTACCTAAAAACATTACTCTCAAGATTTGAAGAATTCCAAGTTTACTTATGTTCCTCAATAAATGTGTTTCCTGTTGGATTTTGTTTACATTGCCATGTACTTGTCCAGTCTCTGCCCCTGTCTTGCCATTGGTGTGTTAGCTGATTGTGTTCACCTGTTCTGTGTTTAGTCCCTGATTAGCTTTCCATTTATACCCTATTGTGTTGTTGCCTCATTGTGTAACTTTAAATCTGAGATATGGTTTCCTGTTTCCCTGTATCGTATGGTTTCTTCCCTCATCCGTTCGATCATGGATTATCCTTGTTGTTTTTTTCTTTCCATGATCCATTCGCTCATGGAGTATCTTGTTGTTTCAATATCCTTGACCTCAATAAAGCGAACGCTGAGTTTACACACTTCCGTCCTGCCGCACGTTACATTTACTACAGGAAATGAGGTTTCACTTTGATTGTCAAAGCATACACATCAGTCTGAGATAAAAGTCACTAACGGCGATTAAACACGACCCTTGTCGAGCCTGATCTCTGTTCAACACGGACACGGGGAGAAAAAACGCACTTTTTCATTTTTCATAACGTTTTTCATGTAACAAACTTTAAAAAACTTAACAAACGTATTGTAAACTTGCACAAGTGTGTCACTTTGTGGTAAGTATTCTCTTCAGATTTCTCACAGTTATGTGAAAACCGTTTCCTGCCAAGCACTGAATTAATATCTGTATATTTTTGGCCAATCTCAAAATACAATTCTATGAAACGTTTCTTATGAAACATATTTATCGGGTCATTTAAACATTTTAAAACTCGCTGCTGTCGTCAGTGTAAGCGCCTTCTTTGTTTTAATGATAATGTGATGGAGTAGGACCATCCAGTGGCGGATGTAGGATTTTTCTAAGTACAAATGGTTTTTTCATCAAATGTGTTACATTGGACAAGTTTAACTGTTTTTAGCTTTTCGAAACCACTATAACATTTTCAGTTTGAAATGAATATGTCTCACACACTCACATGATCACTGATAATGATGATGTGACCACTCTGTACCGTATCGTTTGGGCTCGTGTACAGTGCGATCGCTAACCACGATCACGCCTGGCTAGATATTTTAGACATCTTTTGGCAGAGTAATTGATTTTTACCAATGCTTTTGTTAAACTGTCTCCTTACATAGCATGATCTTTGCAGTCAGATGCCATGGCAAGGTTAGACAGTAGGCTAGATAAAAACACTTTTTGGGAGGACAGAGAGTATTGTCTGGACAGGAAAACCTAATTTTGGTCCAAAATCGAACGTTTCTTTTCAGAATTTAGCTACTATTCACATCCAAAGGGTTTTCCCCGACCACCACACATACAGAATACTCATGCTGGCTATTTTATACAGACTTGATCAACAAAACCACAACAGTAATCATGTTGCTTTAACACCACCATCACCACCATCATGACTCCTGTAAGGCTGAGCGTTATTTATTTGTTAATGAGCAGATTTGACCTGTCTGGGATCATAATAGACCTTACTTAGTGAGATCACTGGGTTAATTACTGATGTCGGCATCAATACATCACCCTGTGGTTTGAGCCCAGCAGCAGACATTACACCTGTTTATACACAACATTTACATTTCAATTACACGTGCAATTACGTGTTAGCATTTAATGAGCTTCCATTAAAATACAGACGTAGACAAAGTGAAAGACCCATTTCACACATTTTTCACGTGTGGATGTTTCAGTTGGTCTTCTGTTTTTAATGGTTCCTTTATGTTCACATGGGTTATGTGATTAATTCATGTCCACATTTTATTTTCACATATGATTCATGTATTCGCTCATTTGATTATTATACATGATTTGTCGTGTGATTTTACACATGATTTGCCTTCACATGCGGAGTTGACATGATTCATTTATTTTCATGTATTTATTTTTGTTCGTATATTTTGCACGTGGTTCATTTTTCACCAGCAATTTTCACATTTGATTAATTTATTTTTACTCTTGACGTTACGTCTGCATCTATTTGTCACACGTGATTCTTTTTTGTGTGTGGTTCATTTTTCACTGGCGGTTCTTTACAGGATTAATTTATTTTCTTTTTCATGTCATTCATTTCTTTTTGCATGTGATTTTAGTCACGATTCATTTCCGGTCACGTTATTTTCTGTGATTCATTTTTCACATGATTTCTTTTTCGTGTCATTCATTTATTTTCGCATGACGTAGATTATTTTCTCGTGATTTTACATGACTAGTTTATTTTCAGGTACAATCAACGTATTTATTTATTTATTTATTTATTTATTTATCATACATGTGTATACATATGTCTCATACAGAGCATTGTCATGCCTGAGCCTGCACCTGCACCAGAGGACTATGACTCCATTTCCCACAAATGCTTGCACTTTGACAACATGGCTGACGCAGAACTGCACACAGACACTGAAATGGACTACGAATCCCATGAGTACATGCATACAAACAACATGGCCGACATTCTCCCACGCTCAGAGTCACCTGACTTCTGATGGGAAGCATTGGAAGCAGGTGCTCCCAATCAACACACACACACTGGACTCTTTAAAAGTCTTTCAGTTACTCTCGCATATTCTGAAGCATTACTTTAGCTCCTTTGTGTGTCTGCTCTTGCCAAGTCTCTAGATAGGTCTAGTTATATTTGCTCTCCTGGTATTTCGACCCTGTGTCTGTGTTTGTGGATTTTTCACTCTGTTTTGGTTTGCTCATCACCCGACCTTTTGCTTGTTTTTGACCCTAATTTCATTCAGTGTTTCAGATTCTTTTGCTGGATTGTTTTTAATAAATTGCTTGAACTTCATATGCATCATTCCTGGCCTGGATTTCCTGACAAGCATAGCATGCTTAAATGTACCTTGAGGTGTTTGTTACATGCCGTTTATGCATGTAAGTCACATAATCAGTCATATAATATTTTTTAGAGGTACTTTTAAGATTCAGTTATTTTTAAGATTCAGGATGTACTTTCTCTTGAACCTGATGAATAAACTAATTATAGTTGTCCAAGTCAGTAGGTGATGCGTATCTGGACAGATCATATAGTATGGATTTTCTTAAAAGAATGGAATTGGAATTTGTTTCAAAGAAGGGATGAGAAAAAAGGCCAGAAATAAATCCAAAGCTATATTGCTAGAGATCCGAGTGTGATTTTCTGCAATGGCATTTGCTATCATGCCTGAGACTTCTTAATCCCCCCTTCACAATATCGGCACTACAGAACTGCATGGACACATAACCATGCAGTTGCAGTCCTGATCCTGTCATCTGTCTGTGGGAAGTGCTGCCATAAGTAGACTGCTTCACGTTATTCAAAAGGAGGCACATTCTGTATTCTAAGTATTGTGTTACATGACAGAAAAAAAAGCATAAAGTCCTGCTGAAGCTAGTTCAATTTCATGCATTGATTGACATTCAGCCAAAGTGTCAGATGTGTTGAATGAATTACAAACCCTCATCTCACACAGCTGATAAACAAGTCTGACCCCTTTGGTTTAGCGTAAGGTGCTAAGTTGCAATGGACAATAGAGGAGAAGGTGTTTGTGCTTCAGACTCTAAACTGAGATTGCTAGCTACTCTGTTCTGTTCTGTTCTGTAAATCCCTAACTGCCAGCTTGTTAAGTGTTAAATAGTTACGTGCATGCTTGGTTTGATTAAGCGTTATATGTCACTACTGAGTAAACTATACTGCAACTCTTTTCTGAAATCTTCTAATAAGATGCAGCTTTTATTGCACCAGTGTTTCTAAGAGAATAGTATTGTCCTGCTAATTAGTCCTCAGCTAGCACGCTGATGGCAAGGTTTAGTTTCATATACGGTGTCATGGGCCATGGTTCTCAAAATGGGCTCTGTGAAGCATAGCCAAGGGGTGCTTTTTGGTTTAGCCTTTTTTTTTTGTTTGTTTATTTTTGTTGTTGTTCTTTTTTTCAAAAACTCACATCCCTGTATTATTAAAGTTATATTTACGATTCAGTTCTCATAGTTATTAGTCTTTGTTAGGAAACAGGCTGAGCAAGGATGCAGATACAGGTTAGCGTTTTCATTAAGATCCACAACGGACAAATTAAAAACATAAATCTGAGGCAAGGCCAAAGTCAGGCAATGGTCATGCGATGAGCAAGCAGCAATAATGTCAACGACAAGTTAAAGGAGCTAAAACCTGGAAACAAACAGACTCAACAATCAGAGCAGCACAACATGAATAAGCAAAGCTTGGTACAAGTCTGGCAACAAATACACAGCATGTTTTCTTCACAACTGACACTGTGTCCAAAGTCTCTTTAAATAGGGTGTGTGTGTGTGATTGGAACAAGGTACGCTGCATTCACGTGCTCCTCAGATGGTTTCCCAAGTTGTGAAGTCGTTCACTTTGCTGTGTTCATGTGCTTTTAAGTCGGAATATACAGTAGAGAGCAAAGGAAATGGATCAGGTGAGCCATGACATGAATAATTTGTGGAAAAAAAGTGTAAACATAACAGTCAGTAAGTGAAAGTGGAGGGGAAATTTTGAATTGAATGACAATTTTAATAGAAATGCATTCTGTGAAGGGAAAGGGGATTAAAACCTATCTGGCCCAAATATTATTGTGCACATTTAGATAATAAGCCTTCTACTTGAATACCTGGATTATGTTCATAAATTAAATCTGTATTTTGAGACCTGTCTTATGTTTTCAGATTGTGTATTAATATAACTAATACCAGGTGTTTTTGTCTAATTGTACAACCACAGATTTATATTTGAAGACAATTACTGTCTGGCAACCTACCACTCAGGAAATAAAGGGATACATGAGTCAGTACTGTTGTGCATGTGTTATGATTCCCATAACACCTACATGTCTGAAGAACATGTCTCACTCTCTGTAACAACTTCCGAAACACAGAATTTAAACAAGTGAACTAAGATTGCTTCAGAAATGGACATATAACTGTACCTTTTTCCACTGTCCAATTAAAGGACAATGAACAAAAAAAAGGGAACAAACATCGCATATAGCTGGGTAATATGCATTTTCAGTCAGTTGTTGTAACATTACACAGGCTTTACACGAGCTAATAATACAGTTGCATGCTTTGTAAAACTAAACTCAGATGGTCTAAAAAGACTTTAGTATTTTGTTTCTGGCATCCACATCAGATTTCTTGATGTTAATAAATCCAAATTATGTTGGATCGTTGTGGATTTTTCTTTGAACAACAGCACCATCAAATATAAGAAAAACACACAGAATGGTAAGAAGACTTAAGTGATGAGTGTGATCAGTGACAGTCGTGTCAGTTGATTACACAACGTGACAGTGACACGCCCCCTAGATTTCCTCCAGTGGGAGAATATTCTCTGGTTTGTTCATTAGAGATCTAAGTCTACATCCGGATTTCTGTGAAGCTACATTGCGACAGTGTCAATTGTTTAAAGCACTACAGAAATAAAATGTAATTAAATCATCCCTTAAAAACACATTTCCTGGTTTTTCTCATGTTTCAATAGATCCTGAAGGAACTTAATGTGCTAGAGCTAAACCCACGTTGTGCAAGATCTGAGTAAATTAACAACGGGGTGGTGTTTGAAATGTCTAACATGATGTGGATCAGTGTTGCACTTGTAGGAGCTTTTTGTGTGGTACTGATGCACTATTGATGTGATATTGATTCAGCAGGAAGACCTAATGGGCCTATAGCCAGGTTTTCACTTTCCATGAAAATGAAGAACTTACCACTCTCTCAGTCCTACAGCGGCTGTGAAGGGCAATTATTACCAGTACTTTTAATGGAGGTCACAAAGACAAGTTCAGGCCATTAAAAGCTGCCATTCCCATCCCATAAATCATGCTTCACATGTTTACCTTAGACATCTATCTCAGCTAACAGCTTGGCAACAACGTTTCCTGGATGAAGTAATAACCATTATATGAATATTAATGTCGTATCTCTCTGGGCAGCTCATCTAAAATGGATGAAGTGAGGCCTAAGGCTTGGCATGGTCAGTCAAAACACAGCACGCTCATTAAAATTAAATTGTCTTGTAATGTGCACTTGTTTATCGTAAGTGAAAGAGTGCAGGGAAGAGCATGGGTGACATCCAACACTGTCCCTTTATTGTTATTTACACTGCTTTAATCTGCACCCAGTTTGATTGATCAGGAAACTAGGATTATAATCATTTCTGCTGGGAAACTGATCTTTAAGAAAGGCATTATGGATATAGGGAGTAATAAATCGCCTGCACGTAGAGTTATGCATCATAATGTGTAGCTAAGGGACAGTACATATGGGTTTTGCTAGAAAATTTGCATTGTGCTTGTGCATATTCTAGATCAGGGGTGTCAGGTGCAGGAACCCTGCATCATAAGACTGACATAATCACATCACAAATTCATGTCATAGTATTTTTCATACCCTTTTTTTTTGGGCAGAAAACTACACGCCAAAGGTATCTAGCTAGCATAAGATTTCACTAGAATCCTGCATCCTAAGATACACTCATGTCTTAAACATATCTTGAAAATATGATATTAGTCCATATTAAGCGGATATCTCGCTTTTACTGGTAATAGTCTTGATAGCTACTACTACTTTCACATTTATAATATGATTACATCAGACTTATGACACAAAAATGAATCAGGTGTAACATAAAATTGACAAGAACAGAAAATATTCATGATAGAGGCCACAAAGTGTCAAGGGAACTGCTTTTCCTTCATGCTTACACCTTTGGCTTCCAGAAAAAAAGGATTATTTTCTATCCTGGCTAGCGCCACACAAACCTGTCCAACTAAAGAGCTCCATTTTCGTTAAAAACCTAACTGTCATGTTTCAGCCTCAGAGTTATTGTTTTTTTTTTCCTTCCGGTAAAATGCTCTCTATTTTTCTAGAGGAATTAGCAGTGAGCTTGTGGGTTGCCATGGTAGCCTCTGCTTGGCCTGTAGGCAGCATGTCGAGATGTCAAACATGGCCACCCACATGGAGCTGCGATCGAGACAATCATAGCTCTGTTAGACGGTGAGGTGAGGACATGTCTTTAGCAGTTTCCTGCCAATGACTCACACGCATTCTCTTTCTCTGTGTGTCTGGTCAACTCATTAGCGAGTAAATTGTCAAGTCAATTTTTAATGGTCACCCCATGCATGCACTCGTACCCAGTGGGGTGACTCCAAAAAAGTGTAAACAGTGCAATAAATATGACAACAGTGTTGTAACAATTTGTCACAAAAAATGGTGTACCAAAGATTTATAAAATATTGACAAATAGTCATAGTCAAGACTCAAAGCACACAGCGAAGAAGTCAAAGTTTACACCCACAATGCTAAAGATAGTATCTTAAAAGAATACACGTTGCTAGTTAGCGTTACAAGAACGCTGCATTTATAAGGATGGAAAAATACAGAGAAACCGGACTTAAGATAAAGCAAATATGTCCTGTGTAAAGATCTTACTCAGTTAAAACCAGAAGTATCCACATTTAAACATACTCAAAAATGTAACATTTTCCACTGAAAAAGACCTGACCACATGTTCATCCTGTAGACCTCAGCATGACTAGCTAGCTTGCTAAGCAACCTGTCAAAACCAAAATATTCTGCTAACTCAAACTGATTTAGAATTTGACTTGCTGGTTAGCTAATGTTAAAAATAATAATCATTTTGTAATTTCCTGGCACAGAAATGAAAACAAAACACAACTAACTAGTTAATTTAACAAGCTAATTTACATAAATTTGGTGTCTAAATTCTAACCCTACTTCTAATTTACTAGCTAATCCTAATCCTACCAATCCACAAAACACATTTAGCTAACTAATTTAACAAGCTAATCCTCCAAACATAACTAGGTAACTAATTTAACCAAAACAAACTAAATTTAACCAGGTTGCTAAGTTAACAATCTATTCCGCAAAATGTGACTAGCTAGCTCATTTAACAATCTAATCCTAAACATGAACTACCTAACAGTCTAATCCACAAGATTTTACCTATTAAAATAATTGAACTATTACAATTAGTTACAAAGCTTAACTAATTTACCAATCTTAAAGGTAATTTATCATAATTCTTTAGCTGGGACAGCAAATATAAAGGAAAGTTTCATTTTTACATCCTTGAGACATCTCATCCTGTATGAATCAGTAACCCCTGCAAAAGACAACTTCTTACTAATGAGAAAAAACTAAATAGGGAAATGTGTGTTTGTAAGCACTTTGAAGGTCAAAACGAAAATGACGGAGTAAAATTTAGGGGTTTTATTATTATTTTTTTAAGCATTTATTTATTTATTTTTAACTGATCATTTTTAATTGTTGAGTACAGGTTACAGTAACATAGTCCAGTTGCTCAAGTTATATTATCATGTCATAAATGTCAGGGAAATTATATACAGTATAGCCAACTTGTGTATTATTTTTGTCCAGCTGTATAGTTGTGTCACATCATTAGTGGCAATTTTCTTGACAGCAGCCAACTTTTTAACAAATATGATGGTAAATCAAATTAATGACATAATATATTGAAAGATTATGATGTTAAGCGCAATATTATTTTCCGGATCAATGGACTTCTATTTTCCGAAGCCATCTATAATTAATTAAATATGTCCGTCTGCTCTGTGATTCAAACTCTGCATTCAGCAAGCTAGAAATCAACACAGCACAGCCTGACATTTGCTTGACACCATGATTATGACACATTATTAATTATGAATGTATTTATATAAGGTGACATTATAGGCAGTATACAACCTGTAGATGTCATTAGGCTGCTTAATCAGCCTGCAGGATTGCGCATGTTTGACATTATAGACTCTGCAGTGCAGACAGTATTGGAGAGGATGTGATGTGACCCATAAACTCAATGTCAAAAAATCTTTAAGATTATTAAACACATACCTAGGTTAATTCTGGTTATTGCCTGACAGATGTTATTTAAACATCTACTGGATGAGAGCGCCAAGCACACTCAATTCATCATGTACTGTTAAAATGTGTGAAATATTCTCCTAATAATAAAAAAAGTACATACATGTGAATCAGTATAAATACCCAAAAATAACTCATGAGACTTTTGGTCTGAATATCAGGCTGTACGTTAGCCGTCAATCAAGTCCATCAGCCCATCAACTTTGACATGTTGCTTCATGAGACTGACGGGCGAAATGACAGGAAAGCATTTATCTAGAACCAACCTTATATAAAGAATTCTTCTGCAGATACAGAGCTAGGGCACAAAACTACGTCTTATTGGGTTATACAGTTGTGCTTGAAAGTTTGTGAACCCTTTAGAATTTTCTATATTTCTGCGTAAATGTGACCTAAAACATCATCAGATTTTCACACAAATCCTGAAAGTAGATAAAGAGAACCCAGTCAAACAAATGAGATGAAAATATTATACTTGGTCATTTATTTATCTAGGAAAATGATTGAATATTACATATTTGTGAGTGGCAAAAGTATGTGAACATCTAGGATTAGCAGTTAGTTTGAAGGTGAAATTAGAGT
>JAQQZU010024087.1:0-12338 GCA_030068025.1 Parauchenoglanis punctatus | reverse complement strand
ATAAAATATTGGCTCATGTGATTTGAAAGTCTTTTAGTTTTCATTTTATTCAACTTTAAAGAACGTCCCAACTTTTCCGGAATTCGGGTTGTAATATACAAAGACATGTTGGTGCTGAGGCAGGAGGCAGGAATTGAAGGGAAGATAATATCATCACCTGTCTGAGAATAGGTCATATAAGACTCAACCATACATTAGGTAAAATACTAGGCACCGAACTGGAATAGACAGTAGAACATATAGTACTTCATTGAAGGAAATACAATATTAACAGAAATCACCTTTTCCAGTCATTAAGGAAGGCAAAACACCATGACTTTTCATTGGCTGGAAAACAGCAAACAAGATATATGGTGACATTGTTAAGTATTTAAAAATAAACTGATTTAGCTAAAAGAATTTAGTTTTTTTTTTCATGCATAATCTCTTGTTCCACACTCCAGTCCAGCTTATATGTTAAAAAAATCGCTTTTTAATAACAACGCCGAATCATGTTGAGACCTAAATAAGGCTTGGGAGAAATTTCCACCAGCTATTGTTTTCATTTAGAATTTTGTTTTGAGCATCTAATTTTCTTGTGCTTCTAACATGAAAACTGGATGTCCCCATGACTGGATACCCATCTCTAATTAACCAACAGGATTTTCAAACATTTTCCAAATCACTGCACATCTGTCATTTGCTTACAAATCTGTGAAACCGAAAGTTGGAAAAGAAGCATTTTAAGTAGTGTCAAAAAATTACCTCAACATCTTTTAGACATTTGTGAAAGTCAAAATAAGCAGTTAGACAAATCGTGTTAGTTAATTAGAGAAGGCTTTCCAGATGTGGAGAAGTCCAGGTCTAAGGTCTGAGGTCTACCAGTGTGTATAACCTCAGGATTATATCCTCACTGCACTTAACTCAACTCTGAATATGCCTCCTTGTGTGCTGAAGCTCTCATGTAATAACTCTCATCTCACGCTTTTTAGAATGATGAAAACAGTGGATTACTTTGATTACTATAACAATGGTATCGATGCAGAACCATGTGAATATGAAGCCCATTTTCTCCCACTGCTCTACAAGATACTAAATCAAGCTTGTGAAATTGCAGTGGGCAGGATGTGGGCAGGTTTATAACATTTAAAGTGATGTTAGTATTACGACGCCGATTTAAAAAAAGTTAAAATGTATTTTTTGGAATTTGTGTTGTAATTAATAAATTAATATTGTTATATTTATGCATTTAATATTAGTATTCCAGAGATGTTTGAGTATAAGTATAGCCAAATAAAAAACAAACATATATCATGCTAAAAATGTATGACATGACAGATACAGCAAACTGTCAAACAACGATACTGGACTTGAATACTCCTCCTCATATGCTGAAATTCTCATGTAATAACGCTTTCTCTCTCTTTAGCGTTCCCATGATGACAACAATGGATTACGCTTATTACTATGAAAATGGCATCGATGCAGAACCGTGTGATTATGTCGCCCATACAATCCATTTTCTCCCAGTGCTCTACTCCTTGTTCTTCGTGGTCGGCTTCCTGGGCAACATGCTGGTGCTGTGGGTGATCCTGAGGGGCGCTCAGTTGAAAAGTATGACTGATGTGTCTCTCCTGAACCTGGCCATCGCTGACCTCCTGCTAATCTTCTCTCTCCCCTTCCTTGCTCACTACGCCAGAGGTACCTGGACATTCGGCAGCAGCATGTGCTCCATGGTCCTCGGCGTGTACTACATCGGATTTTATGCCGGCATTTTCTTTATTGTACTGATGAGCATCGACAGATACCTGGCTATCATCCATTCTGAATTTGCCTTGAGAATCCAATCAAAATATTATGGCATTTTAGCTAGCATAGTCATTTGGATTATAGCTGTTGCAGCGTCATTTCCTGAGCTACTGTATCTTGGACTTGAACGCTATGATGACAAAATAATTTGCAGTGCTTATCCAAAAGACGATAATCACAATGATGTGAGAAGTTTAGCTTTCTTTAAAATGAATGTTTTGGGCCTGCTGATTCCACTGAGTATTGTGGGATTTTGTTACTCGATGGTGCTCCGGAAGCTTCAGATACTTCGTAATTCCAAGAATCTAGACATTTGTCTTGTAATTGTGGTCATGCTGGTCTTCCTCTGTTGTTGGATACCGTACAACATTGCAGCGTTCCTCAAAGCACTGGAGCTGAGGCACATCCTGCCTCCAGGGTGTGAGAGCAGCAAAAATATCCAGCTGATGCTGCAAGTCACTGAAGCCGTGGCGTACTCGCACAGCTGCATCAATCCATTCATCTATGTGTTTGTGGGAGAAAAGTTTAGGAGGCACCTCGCCAGGCTCCTGCGCCAGACACCATGCGTCCATGTCAGTTCATGAAGTGCTACATGACCCAAGCTGTAGGCTCATTGAATTCACAGACCACAAGTGTGGAGCAATGCTCAGTTGGTGTCTGAAAAGTGGAGGAACATTAAATTCTATTTAACAACTAATAAGGAAATACCTGTAATCTCATTTCATATGTACTAGTGAAAATGAGATAAATATGTTTGCGTGTTATATATCCCTTCTTTTAGGTAAGTAGTGATTACTGTTAAATTCACTTTTGTAAAAATGTTGCAAGACATGCATTGTGTCACATATTTGCATATTTCCGTACTACTCCAGGCAGATACAAGTACAAACACTAACTTTTTTCCCCCATTTTCCTTATTATGGTTAGTGCTTGTATTTAAAAAAAAACTCTCATATAGCCTTCAAATTTACTAAAATGTTTGCCTCTTGTACCTGTTTTCTAAATGTAGATTAGTAAAAATAACATCAAAACTTACTCATGCAGAACTGCTGCATTAGAAATTGCTAAACACTGAAAAGGTTTGATGGACAGGGATGTTTTGGCTCTAATTTGTCATCTATTGAAATAACAGATATACACAACACAAAGTATTTTCACCTTTCTAGGTAAAAAAAATAAAAATAAATAAACGTGTTATAGGTGCAAAATGTGTACGCTAGAGAATATTGCTCCAGTTTGTTCGGCTTTGCTTATGAATTTAATCATAAGGAAAAAATATGAGCTCATCCCCTTTCTCCAAACAAGCAAATTCCCCTGAATGTTACCAGTAAGTAAACTGGAAGTTGTAGGTTCAACATAGCTAGATGTTTTTTCTTTGTTTTTTCTTGGCTTCCTGTCTGAAAAATCTCTCTATGTATCTTCTCATTTTCATATACATTATCTAAATCTTTTTTAACAGAACATCCAAATGAAATGTTGCATCTGTAGATTTTTTTTTGATTTTTTGCAAACTGCATGTGCAATTTGTGACATTTAACTGCTTTAAAGAACTAACTAAATAGGGTGTGATCAGAAATAAAATAGCAGTAAATGATATAAAATATGTGTAACCACTCGTCGGAGCTGCTTGAGACGCCAACCACGATAACTTTGCATTGTGTGTGTGTGTAAAGAACTTGGGAAACTGGAGTGCTGGCCTAATCTGTTGCTGTGGTTTATTGCAGAACACTGAATAAATAAAAGAATTGCACCAAGCCTCGCGTCTGCCTTTGTCTAGCATCCCCCTCTCCAGCTGCTTTCCTAAAAGACTGAATAATGTACTATACAATTTCTTATGAGAATTTGAGGGTTACACAGACAGTGAGTCAATGGTCAATGAAAGCCATTCAGTATAAATCTCACTTTTAAAAAAAGAGAACAAAATGATAACTAATGAAACATAATTACACAGGCCTCTCGGTTAAATTGCACTTTGGAACTAAACCAGTTTTAAACGGAGCACAAGACATTTACTAATGAAACTCACAAAACATACATTAAATAAATAAAAGGAAATGCAGTGAGAAATGCACCAAGCCTCACGTCTGCCTTTCTCTAGCCTCCATAAGAATAAAAAACAAAGATGGGATAAGGTCTTCCCCCAAACAAAGTACACGGTTTAATGCGCCAAAATTTCTGAAATAAATACATAAATACTCAATATAAAGGAAAAATAAACTCGTAAATAGAAGCATATAACAGGCAGAACACTTTTAAAACTATTTTAAGCTCATTTTACATTTTTTTTGCATAATTTTAAAACTTTACAGCCCAGAGCTCAGGTCACACTCACCTCTCCCCAGCTGCTCTCCCAACAGACTGAAGAGAGGCTGCTGGTTGAACCAGTAATGCAGCGAGGAAGACACGCCTCCCCCCAAAAAACCCGGGAAAATGTTAGACAGATAACGGATTTAAATTAAAAGAAAGAAACAAATTTTTTCCCCACACCTTTCCTAGCTGATAATTAAACAAAAAATGAATTATGGTGATTTTAAGTAAATGCTTTAGGCCTTATTAAAACCCGTTACATGTGCATTTATTTGTATTACCAAGTTCCTACCACAAATGCAAATGCAATTTAATTGTATTATTCTTTTTTTTTAATGAATTTATTATAAGTCTTAAAAGTGCATTCATATAAACATGTGATTTATAGCCTGACTTACTGCCATAACTGCTCTTATAGAAAATTAATCAAAACCCTCTGACCAACACACAATTCACAATTCAGGGTTGTGGTATAAATTTTGTTATCGAGAGTATCTGAATATATGATCAGGTTAATAAATGTTTGGACAACTTTTAAGTTATTGTTATTTTAGCTGTGTACCACAGTACCCTATATTGAAGTTGAAATTATCTTTGCGAGTATTTACACCAAATCAGGTGAATGGTTTAAAACAGTGGTCACCAACCCTGTTACTGGAAATCTACCTCCCTGAAGAGCTCCAACCATAAATAGTGCCCACGTTACTATTACTCATTGACTTAAGAATTTCTCGTTCAGTTAATTGAGTTGTGTTAAATTTGGGTTGGAGATGAAATCTGCAGGAAGGTAGATCTCCAGGAACAGGGATGGTGACTACTGGGGTAAGAATTTCAGTGCTTCCCTTATTATTTCACTTACAAGTAAGCAGATACATGGTCTAAAATTTCAGAAGTGGCACTGGCATTTGGACTGTGATTGCATTTAATGCTGTTAACTCTCAATATGAAATCCAAAGTGCTGTCACTGCCAGTGAAGCAATCCCTCATCCATCCATCCATCCATTATCTATATCTATTTGAGTCACGGGGAAGCTGGAGCCAATCCCAGCATCTTCGGGCGAGAGGCGGGGTACACCCTGGGCAGGTCGCCAGGACACCACAGGGCCAACACAGACAAACAGCCACACACGCTCGCATTCACACCTATGGGCAATTTAGGGTAGCCAGTTGACCTAATCTGCATGTCTTTGGACTGTGGGAGGAAACCAGAGCACCCGGACGAAACCCACGCATGCACAGGGAGAACATGCAAACTCCGCACAGAAAGGCACCCTGGGTGACCCTGGGATCAAACCCAGGACCTTCTTGCTGTGAGGCGACAGTGCTAACCACTGCACCACCGTGCCGCCGCAAGCCATCATTAAACTAGAAAATCAAAACAAACCTACTAGAGAGACAGCAGAAGCATTAGGTATGGTCAAATCAAGTATTTTGGTACATTCATTAAAAGAAAGAACTGTCGTAAATAACAGAAGAATTCTTTGTCCATGTTGCATGTCAGTCTAAGGTATGAAGGATACAGGGCAAGTAAGGAGACTAGAGAAGACACAAACATCTCTCACAACAGATTTCTTTCACATAGCAGATATATTAGCAGAGATATATAATAAATAGTACAGTCCTCACATGATAAACAACCAATAAAACAAACGGGCCGTTGCTCCAGGGGTAAGTAAATGACAAATCAACAAACAAAATCCATCACTAGCTCCACCCCAAACCTACCTTCCCTAAACAAATAACCTTCCTTAACCTACCTTCTCTAAATAAACAACAAAAGAGCAAACAAAACTGCAAGAAATGCAGGTTATTTCACTATTCTCTACCTAATCCAGGAGAAAAAACACAATCAAGACAACTTTTACCAAAGAGAGTATTGCTCAGACCAACATACAAACAGGTCATCCACATGGCCTGCAAAATGGAATTGAGGTTAGTTGGAGTCTGACCTTTTTTATGCTCCTTTCACAACAGCTGGCAAGATCAAGAATACCCTCTAGGAGGTAGGTGTATCTGGGTCAAGGTCAACAATCAAGAGTAGACTTCACCAGACTAAACATAGAACGTTTACCACAAGGTATTTCCATTAAGCCTCAAAAAATAAGATGTGCAGATTTGAGTTTGCCAGATAAAAAGGCCATTATAGTTCTGGAACACCATCCTTTGGACAGATGAGATAAGATCAACTTGTACCACAGTAATGAGAAGAGAAGACTACAGGGAATGATAAGAAATATTCATTCAAAACATATCTCTTCATCTTAGGGAGCAGGCATGTGTGACTTCCAATATTATTGGTTCCATTTTATTTATTGATGAAGTGACTACTTAGAAAAGCTGCAGAATTAATTCTAAAATATATAGGGCTATATTGTCTGCTCATATTCAGCCAAATTCGTCAAATCTCACTGGACAGCATTTCACAGTGCAGATGGACAATGACCTGAAGGATACTTTGAAAGACAACAAAGACTTTTTAAGCCATAGAGGTGGATTGTTCTGCAATGGCCAAATCAATTACATGACCACAATCCCCATTTCATTTGCTGAAGGTGTGAGCGGTATACTGCAGCGATAGAACAAAAGGCACCGAAGGCAGCGGTTACACTGATTAACAAGTGTTTTTATTTTGGATTCTGTGTGTGCGTGTGCAATGTCTGTGTTGGTGGGGAGTGAAAGTACGTGCACGGGGAAAGTTCGCTCGTAGGTAGAGTGAGGCCGGGGTCATGCTTCTGGGTCCAGCGGGGGAAAAGAGTCCCACGTCCCGCGTCAGTCCTCGAGTGTGGAGGCGGCGGGGAAAGGTAAATGTCCTCCGAGCTCCAGGCTGACCTCCTGGGGTGAATCTGCTAGGGGAAATGGCAGAAAGAGATTGATAGACATTAGTGGCTTTCTCGGCTGTACCCCCCCCTGGGCTGTGCCGCCACCCCCGTTTTATCCGCTGCCGCCGTGGGCTGGGAATTGGCTGGGTAAGTAGGAGACAGGTAGGGTCCTGCCGGGGAGGTCCGCCTTCTCGTCAATCCGCAGCACCTGGCCCCAGCAGTGCTTTAGCCGCTCATCCTCCTTTTGTTCCCATATTAAGTTCCCCTTGTGGCTGATCTGCTGATCCACACACAAGAAAGGGTTACTGTCGGGGGGAACTCACCTTCCGGGTCTGCTTCGGCTGCCCGGTCCTCCTTCTCAGCAGGCAGGGCAGTTTCCAGCACTGCTGTGGACCTCCGGCGGCAGGGTCGACGTCTCCGCTGGCATGTCGGAGGCCGGTTGGACTCCGTGTTCATTGCGGCGTCATGCACCTTGGATGTTGCACGCTCCACAACAAGGCAGAAGGGTCGGCGGAATATCAGCGGCAGGTCCCGGAGTTGCACCGGCGGAGTGTCTAAGAGCAGCAGCCTCGACCGCTCCCACGCCGTATCCAGCATGGAAACCGCAGACTCCAGTGCCTCGACCAGATCTTTAGGATTGGTGGGCCGCGCCCAGTCGACCGTACGCTGTTCTTCCTCCGGAAGACCCCGCAGGAAGCAGTCGATGGTGATCCGCCGGACAACCTCATCGGTGGAGAGCACTTCTGGTTGTAGCCAGCGCCGTGCAATCTGAAGAAGTTCGTCTACCTGTACTCATGGCTCGCGCTCTCGCCGATATGTCCAGCGGTGAAATGCGGCCGCAGCTCAGTTCGCAGAGAGCCCGCAGCATGCGAGGATTTCCTCCTTCAGCCTCGTGTACTGGGCGTCTTCTTCCGCCGGAAGCACGTGGTACGCACGCTGCACCTCGCCGGTGAGGAGTGGTGGAAGGAGCCGCGGCCATTCCTCACGGGGCCATCCCTCCCGCTCTGTGGTTTTCTCAAACGTCTTTAAATACGCCTCCTGAACACATCTCACACTGGAGCCGGTGAGGCGGCAGTGGGGAGCGTGCGGAGGGCGACCAGCTCCTGGGCTATCGTGCTAAAGCCGTGGGCTAGCTCTTGGTTCAGCCGGCCTTTCTCCAGGCTGGCCTCCAATAGCCGCTGGATCCCGTTTTGTCCGCTGAGCCCGTTATGTCCGCTGCTGCCGTGGCCCGGGTATTGGCTGGGAATTCTCCTGCAGCTGTGTAAGGGCTGTAATGGTGTAAGGGCGGCGTGTCTCCTCCGGTCTTCCCAGGTGAACTCCGACGGGTTGGAGCGCTTGCTCGGTCCTTGCAATGGGTCTGTGTGGTCACCGGCGTTACAAAGGTAACATGCCCCCAAAACAAGCAAGAACTGAAGATAGCTACAGTAAAGGCCTGGCAGATGCTGGAAGAAATCCAGCATCTAGTGATGTCTATGGGTTCCAAGCATATCATTTAATTATATACTTCAAATATAATATCAGTATATACTTTGCTATATAGGCAACTGGCATATTCTAAAGTGTTTGATTTAACCCTTGAGGCACCTTGGGACCCAAATGGGTCCTTTTTGCTTATTTTATTTTTTTAATTCTCAATATCTCGGTCAGTTTAAAGCCTAATTGTATGAAACTTGGCCAGGATTTGTTTTTTTATTATTATTTTTAAAATTCCATGATTCCCTCTATGGCAAGGTGTATAGAATAGGAGATATGCATATATGCCTACACTCTTTACCCTCTGGACCATTTTGGGCCCATTGATTCCCATTATAACCACATATTTTGATATACTGTAATCCTGACATATTATAATGCTTTTCCCATGAATACCTAATAAATCTAAACCTCTACCTTCAAAATAAAGGGAAAACAGGTTTATGTGTAGTGACACCCCTAAACCAACAGGGGCAGCAGAGCTAAAGTTTCAATGGAGGCCTGGTTCTCTTACCTTGCAAAATATTTGGCAATAAAAAAGCCAAACACCACAAAAAAATGGTCTTTGTTTGTTGGGATTGATCTAAGAGTGGTAGTGGTGGCAGAATAATGCATCAAGATCAATGTTGTTATCAATTATTGACCTAGTCAAAGCTGTAATAACCTCATCGCAAATATTCCACTTTTCATCTCATTTTTGGAAAATGTTGCATATTTTGTTTTTCCCCATTATATTCCCAAAATATAAAAAATAATTAAAAAACCTTTATATCTATAGTTAGGTCTGAAGTTGTTGAAAAGATTTAATGTGGTAAAAATGAAAAACAAATTTATATAGAACATTTTTATTAAATTTTTATGAGAGGGACCATTTTGGGACCTAAGGGTAAAAAGTGTAAGTTTTTTTTTAATAAAGTCAATGTTTCAAAAATACTAATGCCTCAAGATCAATGTTGTTATCAATTATATTTTTTTGTCATAAGAAACCTGTAATTATTGACCTAGTCAAGACTGTAAAAAATTAATTGCAAATATTCCTCTGTTTGGAATACTATTTTGGAAAATATTGCATATTTTGTGTTTTTCCAACTGAAAAAAAACAGGTTTCTTATGACAAAAAAATATATATTTAAAAAAAATAAAATAAAAAAATTTCTATCTATGAAAAGATCTGATGTGGTGAAAGTGAAAAGAATATTTATATATAACATTTGTATTACACTATTATGAGGGGACCTAATTGTAAAAAGTCCATGTGTAACTGAAAATGAAAATGTAACGAGCGAGAGAGAGAGAGAGAGAGAGAGAGAGAGAGAGAATATATACACAATATGATAATGTAATAATGCAAGTATGAACAATAACATCATTGCATTACTTATATAATGGCACAACATTTAATAAAGTAAAAGATCATGTATTGACTTCTAGACACAGTGTGAACCTAGTATATTGGGAAAAGGTTCTATATATTCTGCTCCTCAGGTGCTCCTCTGGTGCTGCCACACCAAGGGTGAGGTTCCATGTGTGGTAGTCCATCTGCATTCAAACCTATTATAAAGCATTATTACAATTTCATTTATTTATGAAGTTCAAGATAAACTGATTTTTATGCCCTCAAAAAATAATGTGGTAGTCACATTTGTTATGAATGATTTTGCTACTTAATGGTGCCACAGTTGCTTCAGACCCTTTGTACATCCAAGAAACTGATCATCCATCTTGCTGTTATGGTAAGTTTTGTTGTTTTCGGTAAGTACAGATTACCATAATGTTCTTTTTTCTTAAATATTACTTATGTTTTTGTTCATTATTATTATTATTATTATTATTATTATTATTATTATTATTATTATTATTATTACTGTGAAATCCCAAGTAAGTTATTTCAGTTCCAGGTTGTTAGACTTCAAGACTCCATTTCCTAGAATTCACAGCAACCTTCAAACATGACTGCTGAGGACTCCAGCTCCGCATGTTCCAGATCATGGGCACCTGACTTTTGATTTCACGCACCTGTTCAAAATCATGCTTCAATGTATTTAAAGACTTTACTTATCATGCTTTCTTTGCAAGATAAATGCTCACGTTACCAAGCCAGAATCAGGCAGAATCCTCCTTGTTCATTGCACCGTTTCTCTGGATTTTTGACTTTTGATTGTTTCCTGGTTTTGTTCTTTTTGCATTTGCCCTTGATAGTCTGTGTGTCAGCTGACCATTGTTTGTTTTTTCCTTTTTTTTCTCACATTTTTGGATCTGTCTGCCTGTTTATCTGAATAAAATCTCCTACTGCTCCTCCATCTTTTTGCCACCTGCTGACCTGACAGATTTCCCGGCCTGACAAGTTCACAATAGAAGCATCTGAATGCAAAGGATTTCTGCTGCAGTGCTGCTTGTTTTTCACCAGTCAGGTAGGGGCCACAGACCAAAAGAAAATACAGTTTTGAACCTACTCTTCCTGACTAGACTGCTGACATTTTCACATCTCTTAGACCCAGCAGATCTCGTCCACAATCCAGAGGCCATACTACCGGTAACCTTATCTACGGTCCTCTGTTGACCCAGTCTCAAGCAGTGTTGCTAGGTAGGCTATGAAACTGCTAGTCTGCTGTAAAGAAGGCTGATTTCATCTCTGCCCTTGCTTCCCACCATTCTCTTGACTTTTTGGCTTTAACTGAGACCTGGATATCTCCACAGAACTCAGCTACACCGGCAGCTCTTTCCTCTGCTAATGATTTCTCACATACTCCATGAGAAACTGAGAGGGGTGGTGATACTGGTCTGCTGTTGTCTCGGAGTTGGGGCTATACACCCCTCTCTCTGTCTCAACATTTCATCCTTTGAGTTCCATGCTATTGCAATTTCCTCTCCAATCAACCTTCTCATCGTTGTCATCTACTGCCCTCCTGGACCCTTAAGAAACTTTCTTGAAGAAATGGACACACTCCTTACTCTTTTCCCTACTGACAACACCCCCTCTCTGTCCTTGGAGACTTCAACCTCCCCAATGACAAGCTCCAGTCCTCTTGCCTTCTCCTTCTTCTCTATTCCTTTTCTCTTATTTTCAATAACTGCTCTCCCAAACACAAAGGAGGAAATGCCCTGGACCTGGTCTTCAGCCATCCCTCCCCAGCTTCAGACATCACTGCTATTCCGACATGACATCTCTGATCATAACTTAGTATCCTTTACTATCACCCTACCTGCCCTTCAGGAAATCAGGTGTCAATATTTCTGTCCCACTTGGCAAGATCATATCATATCAATCATACCTTCCAGACCCTGACTCCTTTTCCTTGCTTCCACTGGAGTTAGCCACTGACACTCTCCTCTCCTCACTTTTGTAGCATAGCAATTGAAGAGAGTTAAGAGCAGCAGAGAGAAAGTAGAAGAAATCACAACTAGCTCACAGATCTGTATTCTGTGACTTATGTGACTTCTGCTAAGACTGCCTTCTGTAAGAAAAATCCTATCCCTTCCACAATGCACTAGACCATCTCTCAAGACCTTATCCCCTTCATCACCACTATCATAAATAAACATCTCCATAACATCTGGCCTGTACCTACAGCATTCAAAAGAGCCAGGGTTATTCCCATCCTGAAGAAACCCACTCTGGATCCCTCAGACATCAGCAACTACTGAACAGTATCCCTTCTCTGTTTTCTTTCTAAAATCCTTGAAAACACTGTCTACAATCAACTATCTATCTGTCACAGAGCAATCTCCAGCATCTTAATCAGTCTGGTTTCAAAGTGGCACATTCCAAAGAGACTGCCCTTTTGGCTGTCACTGAGAAGCTACATGCTACTAGATCGGCAAACGGTCATCAGTCCTCATCCTTCTTCGCGAATGGCGGCGCGACAGTAGCTCACAGCTGCCACTCCGGATCTGAAAATCGTGCTTTTTTTTGTTTTATTTTGTTTTCTTGGCGTGACTCCGGCGGCAAAT
>JAQQZU010024086.1:0-12340 GCA_030068025.1 Parauchenoglanis punctatus | reverse complement strand
CTGGGATTGGCTCCAGCTTCCCCGCGACCCAGATGGATAAAGCGGTATAGATAATGGATGGATGGATGGATAAATGTTTTCATTAGTTTAGAATTACCTGTAACTACAAATTGTTGTGTTTTCTTAAGCTTAGAATGAGCCCGTTATATCTACAAAGAGAGCAGGCCCACTTCCACAGAGCTGCCATGGTGCGCTACTACAGTAGACCAGAATTGACAAATCTCTAGAGAGCGCCTTCTTCAATTCATGTTTTTACAAGTGGCACTGCGAATCTGGAAGAAATCACTAAAAAGAAGACAAAGAAAAAGAAAGGAAGACAAAGAAGAAGGAATAAGAGTGTTTGCTAGTCCTGGAAAACAAGTTTGAGAGCCAAAATTTTGAAAAAGGGAGGATCGTACTTATTATTTAGCACGGAAAAAACAAGGGAGTGTGAATCTAAGTACTGGGAAGTAGAAAGTACGCTACGGGCACCTGACAGCCACCGTATGCTCTAATACATGCTTGATAAGGGCGGAGTTACTGCAATATGGCTCTCCATAGAAGAGGACTCACTCCCTATGTATTTATAAAGAGCTCATTCTTTCAAGTTTATGAAAACACAATTATTCATAGTTACAGGTAATCATACACTACTGAAAACATTTCTGCTAATAGATTCCCCTAAATACTACATAGTGCACCATTAAGTACAGTCACTGTAGGTCAAGTGACACAAAAGCAATGCACTGAATGTTTTGCTTTTCACAGCGGAATCTTATCCATTTGTCATAAAAGAAAAGCATTAACATTTTTGTATGGCATTACATATTTTTCACTGCTGTGTAAACGTTCTTATCTGGCACGGACTCTTCTTCCTGATCATGTACTCAGAATCATATTTAAAAAAAAATCCCTGAAACAAACATTTAGAAATGACAGCATCTATGAGTCATCAGGCAGTCATCCACATCCGTTCTCTGATGTTATGATTTTATTTAACGTTGCATTATTAGGTGGCTTATTATATTATGATTCAAGAATAGTATTACAATGATTCCTATATGATTAAAACATATAAATACATATAGAATATAAGAATTTATGCAGCATTTTTATAGTAAGCATGGCCTTTTTGTTCATAATGCTGCTGTCCAGAAATGACATATTTTCTAATAAATGTGCCATGGAAAGCATTTTAAGCAGAATAAATAGAATCTGTGTATGTGCTCTCAGGAGAGTCTTTAAAAGGAGTGACTGGAGGTTGGACGGAGTCTGGAGGACTGCTGCTCATGTTGGTCTGAGTCTTTATTAAGGGATGATCTGAGCCAGAATAACCATTCTTTATTGCTACAGCATGGCCACCAGCTCCATGTAGTCTCGAACTAAGAGAGAGTAACAGGGACAGGGTATTGAGTTCGGTGATGTCCAATAAGACATCTATGTTGATTTACATCAGACAGATTTTTGAAACCTTACCGTCGACGCAAAAGAAGAATGGCTACTATTGCTGAGACTCCAGCAATAATCACTATTAAAGTCCCTGCAGCGATGCCTGTTTTCACTAAACATCAACAAAACAGAGAAATTATTCGTGTCATACAGAGAGAGGGAGAGATCTGAAAATGAACAGAGCATATACATGCATGAAAGGAATAATCACATAGCTGGAGGTACTCACTGACACTAGATACAGCAGACGAATTGGAAGAGACTCCTGAAACAGAGAGAGAGTTTGTGTGAGGCAGCGGTGTGCTGTCGTGTTTGTTTTTGTAAAAAACATGTGAAATGGTGACTGCCAGTCTGAGTGAATGAGCAAGGAAAAGCACAAGCATCACTTTGAAAGTTGAGTAACTGAGGGAACATTCACATAGGCAGGATTTGGTCAGCTTGAATTGAATCATGTTTTTATCCCCTAAGTGTTGTTCGCTTGGGCATGAATCATATATCACACTCAAACTGTAAAAAACAATTGCAGGAAGTACACAAGTCAATGCCAATTCAATCCGAATTGAGCTGCTAAACTGACATGCAAGATGTACATTGACTGGCAGAAGACAGAGATTACGTGCTGCTTTAATTGTATTCTGAAAAGAAATGATAAAGGTTACAAAATTACTCTCTTCTAACTTATTTATTCATATGTAGTTATTTTTATTATTTCATATATATCATTTTTTGCTTTTGGTTTGCATACATTTGCGCATTGTCCAACCAAGCTAGACCAAATAGAAAGCCAGACTGGAGAAGTGGAATAGTGAGACAGGGCCCTGGGTTATGATTGTTCTTCATCAGCCACTGCTCATCTTAAAAATACCTTTGATGAAGGTTAGCACTATCCCTTGCAGTAAATACATACAACACTTAAGACCTCTATTCCCCAATTTCCTGTGGCCAGTAAGTGCACCCTCCAAACACTGAATAAGTTTAATGAACATAGAAAACCATTTTGTCTCTTTCTTGAATGTCTTTGCAATTACTGCCTGTACACCATTGCTGTACACCAAACACTATGTTATTATGTGGTTGGTGGCGCATTCTGGACACTGACATGGTAGTGTGTGCTGCAATGGCACAAGTGGACCAAAACTTTATTGCCCTAAAATAGGAAATTCATATGGTGCACTCAAGAGACACCAGTACGCAGTTAAGACATGTGTGCATTAAATAATCACAGTACAAATGTAAAAAATCTGGTTGATTTGTTAACAAGAATTCAGTAAAGCAACAATTAAAAAGCAAAATGAAGGGAAAATACAAATCAAAATGTCAAGGCAATAAACATTTGTGGCTATACCACAAGTACAGCAGTCTGTATGCTGTTTCAGCCTGAACTGATTCTGGATTCACTGGAAACTTTATCAACCATGCACTTACTGAGAAGCTCAAACTACCTTCCAAGCCACTGCAACACCACCTGAACCTCCAAGCCCTGGATGGTGCTCCCATGTGGGGCACACAAACACAGTATACAAGGACTCCTATTTCACACACTCACTGCAAAGTATACGCTCTGCCACTTGATAAGAAGCAAAAAAGTAAAACAGACAAAAAAACAGGAATATCATCTACACCACTTATCCATCAAGGTCACAGGGAATCTGGAGCCAATCCCAGTTAACGATACTCCAAGAGGTGGGGTACACCCTGGGCAGGTCACGAGTCCATCACAGGGTTAATACAGAGATGAACAACCATTCATACCTATGGGCAATTTAGAGTAGCAACTTGACCAGATCTGAATGCTTTTGGGTAGAAACCCACTCAGGCATGGGCAGAACATGCAAACTTTGCACAGAAAGGTCCCCGGTTGGCCACGAGGTTCTTCTTACTACAAGGTGACCGCGCTAACCACTGCACCACCATGCCACCCAAAACAGGAATAACAAAACAAAACAGAAATACTTACTGTAATGACAAAACTTTGCAATTATAAGTGGTGAATATCATTGCTTCATATTGGGGTCCTCCATCACCCTATCGGGGTTTATTTCACTTAGTTCATTTCAATAATGACCATCTCATGCTACATTATCCTGCTTATTACATGGCTTCTTACTAAAGAAATCAATAATTTGACACAAAATAATTGCTTTAAAAATGAACTTATTGATTTAAAATGATTTTATTGCTTCTGCTAATGGATGGTCCATAGCAACAGTCTGTTATGCAGAAATAACAGACCACGGAATACCGGCCAATCACAATCGAGTATTCAAATGAGCTGTGTAGTAAACTGGTATAAATGCAAAAATGTAAAGGAGAGTTAATAAGTAAATTTAATATGCAAGTTTAACAGGCAGGTGAGTGGGAGTAATGAATGTCCATAATGGTTTGGATTGTAGATATGCGGTAGCTCCTGGATTCACCATTGATTCAGACTTAAAACTATGACTCGTGTCAAATGTTAATTATTATGTTTCCGTTGCAAACACTTTATATGATGGTGATGAAGATACTGGTACCGGTGTCACACACTAGCATGTCTGTCACTGCCATTCTGAGAACGATCCAACACCCAATATAATATAATATACAGCTCACTGATGAACAGGGTAGAGTGAGGCTGGTGAATGCAGCATGGTGACAAATGGGTCATAGTTAGCATTTATATACCTATTAAGTGACATATAGTAGGTGATCCTGATAAAATGGCAACCCATTCTACACTTAAGTAGATTCCACTTAAAAAATCACATTTTATGGAACATGATGGTAGTTTTCAGTTGTCAGGTTTATCTATTAGTTGAGTTAAGCCTAAAGAAAGACAAGCTATATGTGTTAGCTCTTAAGTTTCCTTTAATTCATGCTGACCAGTGCTTGTGGTAGAGACGCTGCTAGGGGAATGTGAGGACACTGTGATAGGATTTTCTTTGTCAGTCGTGGATGAAGATGTAATTCTAGGCGTAATGGCTGTGGTCACAGTTGTCTCCTCCATTGTTGTGGTCCTCTGAGAGGTTTGGCGGGATGTCCATGGTGTTGTGGAAGCTGTGTGTGTTGTTGTGAAGACAATTGTCCCTGTTGTAGGAGTGCATCATACAAGAATATATCAGCAAAGCCCCATTCAAACACACAGACACACGGAAATGCATACAACGCAGACACCCACACACCCACGCATGTTCTCAAGCCATACATACCAGTTACTGAGGAAGTGCTTTTTCCTTGTTGTGTAGTAGATGACATAGTGACAGGTAAATAAGGAGTGTGAATCAGTGTGGTTGCATCTATAGCATAATATATAACGTTCAACATGAGTCATAGTTAAAAGATCTTTAATAAACATCCTTTTTAACCTTTTATGTGTAAAGACAGAGAGAGACAATTGCAGGATTTAAATCCAGACCAAATGTCAAAGAAAGGTAAACAGGAAATAAGATTACGAAGGAAAACTACTCACCTGTCGTCGGAGATGGCAGTAATGGATTTCCTGCAGGACACACATATTCAAACATGAAAGCCATACAGTATGTCGTATAAGAAAAGAAAAAGACGACTTATTAGGATAATCCAAACTGCATGATCACAATCAGAAAATCTGTCACTGAGACACAAAAAATGTGAAAAATGATCTCCAATACTCACTCTGACAGCTTGTCTAGGCTGTCTGTAAAGATCGTGTTGGGTATGGAGCCAGTTTAACAAACACAGTTTTAAAAAGAAGTCAATCTGACTGCAGATGCCGAAAAGCTCACCAGCTGTGTGAAGTGTGACTTGCTCACACACTGAATGAATCTTGTGTATGCTCTGTCAAGATGTTGGATAACTACATACCATAGTGAAACGGACACGTGCCTACTTAATTCAGTTTTTGATCAGATAAAATGTCTGTGATGTTTCATGACGTGGTTGGAACGGAATCTTTTAATGTAATTTTCTTCATTCTCATGTGTGGGTAAGTGACACTGGGTAGCACAGGATTTTTATTCTAGTAAATGCTACTGGCACATCAAAAACATCCTCTAGTTCAAGGGAGTCCAATCCTCCCTGCAAATTCCAGTGTACTTGTAAGCCTGTGTGTGTCCAAGAAGGACACTAAAGACATGCAGTATGCGCTAAATAAAAGCGTAACACTTTTAAAAGTCTTCCAATCGTCTGTCTAACTGCTGAAGACGATACGTAGGTATCAGCACATAGATCACATTTAGGTCAATGTCTATTCTTTCTATTGAGTTACTATACTCATATTTAAATACAAATTGTGATATTACGAAACCCTGAGACTGAAATAATAAGAAAACAAAATGAAAATATATCTACAAGTAAAAACATGCTGGAAAAGCAAAGCCTGACTAATACACACACACTATAAGCAATTGTATTGTTGAATAGAAGTCACTTACGCATGCATTTTAGAGGAGGATTGTTGATCCATTGGTTATTTGTACATTTAAAGAGGTTGGAAGATCCAGCTTGTCTCAAATATCCATTTTTACACATCATACGGAACTTCGTAGTGACATTTACTATGTTCTCTGCATTTTCCACAGGTTGAGGAGCCCCGCAATTTCCTAGAAGTAAAAAAAGGAATAAAACATTTCAAACACTAATACAAACTCAGACAGACATGCACACATTTATATTACATAAGTGTGTAAATTCTGAACAGTAAAATCATATTGTTATGACTTATATAAATAAAACTATGTTAATTACAACCCTTTAGAATGATGTTAATATGACTCCTTGTTTTGAAACACGGTTATGGTTAAACGCTGATAAATTATTCACTGGATCTACTCCTAAAAAGTTATCCAGCACATAGACAGAGAGAGAGAAGGTCCCAGAATATATGGCATATGAGTGATGACGCTGGTACAAAGAGGATGTGCAACCATAACATTTCAGCTTTGCTATGGGGATGAGAGGAATCTATTTCCTGGGTGTTAAGCCTCACAATATGCGCTCAGAACAGTGAGCCTTACAAAAATGCCCTTTAAACAACCAACCCCCAAAATAACCACGAATGAATAACCTCCCGTTTCCTCCCACAGTTAAAAGACATCCAGATTAGGTCAACTGGCTACTCTAAATTGCTCATAGGCGTGAATGTGAGCGTGAGTGGTAGTTCGTTTCTGTGTTAGCCCTGTGATAGATTGGTGACCTGTCCAGGGTGTACCGAGCCACTTGCCCAAAGTCAGCTGGGATTGGCTGCAGCTTACCTGTGATCCTTAACGGATAAGTGCTATAGAAAATGGATGGATGTGCAAAGACTCCTTTAGCTTCTTAATTCTCCAAATGACTCCACAACACAGCCAAGTCAATGTCAAAATTTGCTCTGCTTATATGCGGCAGTTTGAAGTGCTTTAGAAATCCAGAAATGCACATGAGTGGCTGTATACAGACACGGGGTTTAATTTTGAGAGTGATGAACTAACAAGATTCAAAACCAGAAATGACACCTCTCTTGCTGTTTTAACACCTTGAAAAGCCTCAAAACTTTTGACCACATCAAAGTCAGGTGCTTTTTTGCCATATGATGATGCTTAAGCAAATGTCACTGATAACGCAAGGGCAATATTATTACCAATTGGTCATTATAGCAATGAGCCAGTGTGAGTTAGTAAACATGCACACACACATCCATGACATTAATATTACAGCATGATGAGCTACATTGCGGAGAAAAGCCCTGTGTTAACAAAAGGTTTAACAAAACATACTGACAGAACCCACATCAAGCCAATCAGAGAACTTCACCTCCTGCAATTCCAAGACAGAGTCCACAAGATCAAGAAAAGCAGTCCACACTAAGTGGGATTGAACTATACAATGCATAGATAATACCCAAATAATGGTTTTTAATATTTAATAATTCTTCGCCACACTCCAGAATTCAAAAACAAATTCTGTTCAGATATAGAAGTTTCTTAAAAAAGCACCGGGTGGCTGGTGGTTTTAAAAATAGGGGAAGTACAGATGTCTGATATGGAAGCACATGTTCGTGTGTGTGTTCTCTTTTATCTGATGGATCTGATGGTCTGACCTCCTGTTTAATTCTTAGTTGTGCTGATAAGTAATAGCATCAACATTTAATAATGTCTGCTGATACCTAGCTAGTTCAGTTTCATTGAAGAAGGTAGTAACAGCTAAGCACTATATAAACCAAAATTGAACACAAATAATCAAACTTTATACTTATAATAACTTATTTACAGGAGATATCAATTTCATTGCCTGTATAAGCTGTGTAAAACTGTTACGGATTTGGTTACTGAGCACTACTGCAGCTCTGAGCACTCTGCAAGTCTGTCTAGTGCCAATATGTTTAAGTGTGAGATGACATCAATGACTGGCAGTTGGTTACAAGGTTCTGCCCCTTTGAGAGATATCCTAATCATCATATGCAGAAGCCATGTGTCAGGGTGGGGAAAGCAAAGTCGAAATAGGTATTTTTTGTTTTTCCAAAAACCGACCCATCCACACTTCCAGTGCAGCCGTATGTTCAGCAAGGACCCAAAAGGATGAATTACAACCTGTTGTAATGGTGCACGAGCCAATGAGCATTACTCTGTGCACCCATTAAACAGAAAACTTGAATCTGCCATAAAAGCTCAGAGAAATCATTCTTCAAATTCTTAATTCTTCATTCATTTAAAAGGAGATTTCACAGTCTGTGCTTTCCAATAAAAACAGTCATCTTATTGAACGAACAGCCATATTACAGTAAGATATTTTATCCTTTTATTCTCTAAAATATTGATGAATAATATGGTCTCATGCTGAAGTTGGCATTGATTTCCCACAATGCACCTCTGCCTGCAAACATGTCCACTACTCAAGTTCACCTGATTACTAATCACAGACACCTGGATTTAAATCACATCAGAGCATATAAGTACACTCCAAACACACAAACACACACAGAGCCACATATTTGGGTCAGCTCTGTATTTCATCTGACATACCAAGCTTTTGTTCCATGTTTGCTACTTCTTGTTTTGACCCACATCTGTTACCACATTTTGTGATGATAGCCTCGTTCCTTGATAACCTGTTTGTACACCACCTGACCTTTAGCATGTTTTTGGATTCTAATCTTGAGATTACGATTAGGATTTGTTTGTACCCGCCAGTTTCATTCAATACAGCTGTAGAGCTCTCTGCCACCTGACATATAGACACACGTCTACATTAAATACAGAAACCTTCCACTGCTGCAATTAAAGGAAATGTAGGGCTTCTCATGATCTACAGTGGTCTTCACCACTGCATTTAAAAGCCTTTAAACTCCCTGAAATGTATTGTTTGATGTTTTGCCCCAGTATTTGATGAGATTTGCAATAATAAGGTGCGCACCACAGCATTGAGCTTTACTGATGTATAGCACATTTACTGTAGCTATAGAAGCCTCTCAAATGAACTTAATCATTTCATCTGTACTTGTGTTATTGTGGAAAAAAAAAGTCCTGGCCTTCATATAAGGTCACTTCAATGTGAAGAAAAGTGTTCACCACATCCTTTTTACTTTGTATTTTCCAAAACCCACAAAGGCTCCGGATGAGATTATGCTGAGTACTTCACGGTACAGCTTCTCACCTGGTTCCATTCCATTTCTTATCATCTTAATTTCAGTATCTTACACTTGCAAGATTTTCCCCCTGCTTTTGGCTGGTAGGTGTAGAGAAGCACATTGTGGTGTTTAGCTAAACGAGCAGAGCTGCACTGTATTAGTATGGTGTTCCTAATAAAGTGGCAGGTAAATATATGCATATTCAACCTCTATTTATTTTATTTATTTATTTTTTTTTTTTACAAGAATTTGCATGACAGTGTAGAACAACTCATAGATTGAACTGTGGCGATGATGGCTAGAATTTTTTTACGAGTTGCCAAATAGGGTTTGAACAGATATTCTGAAAATGAAGGCATGACATTCCATGTCAATTTCCATTCAGTTCTGTGATTCTGCTCTTTATTTGCCAAATAATAGATGTAGTAGAAGTGCTTCACAAAATGCTGGAAACTGTGTGTAGTATGCTGAATTTTACTACATCTAACCTACACTTAGTGAGCATTCTTATGTAACCACATCCTTTCCTCTATTTACCATAAGCTTATACTCCCTAAATGTTATATAAAGCTATTTTCCAGCTCAAGAAACTGAAGCTGTGGTACAATCTGACAGTGTAACAGCGAGCACTTTCTTGCAATTAAAAAAATATAAACGGGGGAAATATTCAAGGTTGAAAAATTGATATACCTTAATTATGCCATAGTGCAACTTTAATGGCTTTTTAGGATTTGATCAAACTGGCTTTAACTCTCTTTATATGCAACTGTTTTGTAGATAATTTTCAGGTTTTTTTACACCATCATACATTTCTGAGTTTAGCAGGTGACATAAAAGTAAATATACACGCACTCACATTTTGACCAATTGTTCAATTAAAATGAACATTTTCAACTGCTGCAAACCTGTGGGATTCAGGCTAATGGAAGTGTGTGGTGGAACGGAACTGATGACTAAAAGCAACTATAATAATAGCTTAATAATAAATCGTAGGCGTATCTTCATTTTGCATAACCATAAGCACAGTAGTCACAAGTGCCCATTAAAAAGGATGGGCCCCTTATACAGATAACAGATAAACAGCTTTCTGGCAAATTCATTTAAGCATCTAATGCTCAGATCACAATGCTGTTCATACTGATTTGCATCCATCTCAAGTAATGTGATCATAAGTGGACAGATGCTCGCACTTGGCATTTCTCTAATGCATCTCCATTGACCAGTTTGAAACATGTCATGTAAAAAGGAAGACAAAAATACTAGTCAAAATGTTAAAAAAAAAAAAAAAAAAAAAGTGCTTGGGTGCTTTCTGACCATTTGTGTGCTTACCTGTTTTAATATAGACTAACAATGATGTAATGTCCAATGTCCAATGATGTAATGCTTCCTTTAACAATGCGATTTGATGTCCATTAGTATGCTGCCAAACTCAAATCTGGCCTTCCAAACCATGAAAAAATGTCTCTATTACATTGTATCAGGGCCGCCACTATGTACATGCTGGAGGGGATCATCATAATGATCATAATGATGAATTATTTACAATTAAGATGAGGCACAACTACAACAGGCACAATTAGACCATATAGGCAGAGTATGATGTTGAGCTGTGATCATTGTACTGCCTTTTAAACCTAAGATGCGGCAGCGATTCTGGGTGCAGGTTTAAATCCCTAAACAACGGAGCGGTCAACACATTAGATATTTAAGAGACTTTTAATCTAAACCATAGATGTGGATTGCTGTGGAAACAGTAAGATTTGAAATTAGATTTTAATCAAAAATAAGCACAATAATGATCCACTGAAAAAAATCAAGCTGCTGCCATAGAAATTTTTCAAAATTGATTACGTTTAAGCATTAGCTGCTTGAAATACCTAGTTATTCATCTACATTATCATTTCACATCCCTTTATAGTTTGATTGAGTTTTCATTTTATTAATCAGCATTAGTTATTATTTTACTAAACAGTCAACCCAAGCTTGTTCGTGATTTAAGGCAACTCAAAATGAAAGTGAAAAATATTTAAAAAAAAGCATTAAAAAAATGTATACAGAAAAAAAGTATTAATAATAAATAGGCTAGTACACAAAATGGAATTACACAGGTACATATTATTTATTTATTTATTTTTTACCATTAATGATAACATTGATAATGAGAATATAATTATATAATAATAATATATATTATTATATATATATAATAATATATATATATTCAACTATGGCAGAATTCTGGAAAACTCCCAAAAAGGAGAGAATTAAGTTTTCCTGCCAGTAATTCAATTTGATATGAAAACATACTGTAAATATAGCCTAGAAAGACCACCAAAACTTTGCAAAACCATGTGAGCACCTTTCTGGCAACTTGCTTTCAGACTACAGTGAAATTACAGGTGACAAATTTACATTTACATTGACAAAACCTAATGTAAGGGGAGATATTTATTTAACATTTATGGAAAGGGTTTTGCGTGACAAAGCTTTGTAACATGCTTTTCAAGATCAAAATTTTCATGACAGGTTGATTTTTTTTATTTAACTTCATCATGCAGTCACATCTTGTCCACTAGTGATCTGATTACAAGAGACAGACAGACTGTAATACCACCTGTCAATCTGTGAGGGTACAACAAACAGCAGAATGTGCTAAATTTTGTACAGCTTTAATCAGGTAAACACGTTTCACGTGTAAGTCATCCATTGTAGAAAGATAAAAAAGCACTTAACTTGAAAGAGACGGAAGTGGTGAAAGAAATGATGTAAAACATGAGACAGAATTTTGGTCAATGCTAAGAAGAAGTACAGCGATGACATGGTTAGGGTAAGTCCCTCCAAACTGCTCCCTCTTACATAAGCTGTTCTTGAAGTTGAAACTGAAGGTTTTTATTTTACATGAATCTCTCACATTATTACAGAGACATGTCATATTAAGCTATAGAGAAAACATTAACCGACAGGAGTTTCAGTCTCATATATGGTGATTTACCTCTTGTGAGCTTTCTGAACATATAGTGTGCTCAACAACTTTGTAGTAAATAAAAACATTGGTGCAAGAGCTTACCTATAGAATGCTGCAGCTATATATTTAATTCTTCTGTTAAAAAAAGTAAGAAATTCCCAAGTCACTTGCACCAGTACCTCTGTCACTATGTCCATGTCACTAGTGTTTTTACTGTGCCCATTACAGTGCAACACTCCAAAATAACCTCTGTGGTTTTTAATGCATGGGCCAATGGCCTCTTTACCATTGGCTCCTTCATTATGCATTCATATATATATATATATATATATATATATATATATATATATATATTTTTTTTTTTTTTTTTTTTTTTTTGATTTTTA
>JAQQZU010024085.1:0-12341 GCA_030068025.1 Parauchenoglanis punctatus | reverse complement strand
CTTCTTGCTGTGAGGCGACAGTGCTAACCACTGCACCACTGTGCCGCCCATACTGAAAAGTATATACTAAAAAGTACTATTGCGAGTCTGGAATATTTTTCCCTCTTCAGTATGAATTTTTACAGCATTGATGTGAAACAGGGATCCAGGTGGATCCACACACACACACCTTGAGGGGAGTGTGTTCTATAACATCACAACTGTCCTGATGTACAGCGGTTTCCACATTAAGTGTGAGAAACTTCTGAGTAAGACAACACTCATATATACATACACTTATTGCCTGTTTCTAATGAGTGTATGTGTAAGCATTGTGCATTATGTGTGAATGTGTGTGCTTGTCAAAGGAGAAGTCCTACAGTCTGGCTGTGTGCGCTGTTCCCCCTGTTGGCCAAAAACACAGATATTCTGATAGTGGGGTCTTTCTCTGCGCACATTGTGACTCAGGTAGCTGTCCAGGCTTCGGTCTTTTTCACACAGGGAGCTACAGGCTATGCTGTGGGTGACACAGCACACAGGCACATGTTAAAGGGTGTGAAGAGCAGATAGAGACATTCATGCTGTGTGTAGCAAATAAGTATCATTGAAGTGTAACTTCACCCACGGGCCTTACAAAGTTCATGATGATTTCAACCAGTAGATGGCATTTTGAGCCATTTTCAACCCACAAAATGCTGATTTTTATAAAAATGATAATTTTGTCTATAACAAAACACCTGCATTGCTTTGTCTCATCATAATACAGTGATATCATTTACTTTACAGCTCAAAAACACATTTGAGTGTGCAAAACCTCTTCAAACATAATTAGTTCATGTTTTACACATATCTCTATTCTGAACCTCAGTATTTCATTGTGCTTAATTAAAATTACATTTTAATGGCTCTTGTTAAGTAGTGAATACTAATTTCACAAGTCGCTATTTGAACTTTACTTACTTAATAATTTCCATTTTATGCAACATTATTCTTCTATTCAACTATATAACAGAGGCAAATATCATACTTTTTACTCCACTACATTTGTCTGACAGGTTTAGCTACTAGTTACTTCAGATTTTTCATACCCTTCCTGATCAGTGAAAACTGTGTAGCTCCAAATATGGTGATTATGAATGTTTGTGATAAACTGAAGGATTAAGTGTTTTTATTAATGGATTAAGAAAATTGTCCTACTTCTTCAGCTATATAAACTATTTAATAACCATCTTGAATAAGCTGGACAATCCATTGTCACAAAGATGAAAACAGGGAATTTTCAAAAAGTCACCTGCTGGACCAATCAGTCTCTCAACAGTCTTTTCTTCAGGATGTAAAATTCATTCTCAGTTGGGATAATGTCTGGTGATTAACTTGGCCACTCTAAAACCATCAGTGTTCCACCCCTGATGAAGTCTTTTGTTGTGCTTGCAGTGTGTTTTGGGTCATTGTCTTGTTGCATGATGAAATTCCTCCCAATTGGACAGGAATGTATTTCTCTGTACATTGCCAGAAAAAAAATGTTTCTGTAGACCTCTGTAGATGCTGCTACCATCATGAGTTTCATCATCAATAAAAAAAAAAGTGAGATGTTCAGAACTATTAATTATCTAAAAAAAATCAGTCTAGTAAAGGTGAACATCTGAGCAACCAATCACTTGAAAAATGGGTGGGATCAAACAAAAGGTACCATGTTCTATGCTGTCTAACACATCTAGATGTACTAAATAACAGGAAATGAAATTGCTGAAATTCTGATCTATTGTCTAGACATATAGACATATATAGAAATAAAAATTCAGTGTATAGCAAAAGAAAAAAAGCCTTGGACTTTTGGAGGGGACTGTAATACAATACAGCTCACATTTCACTACTGATGAATAATTCTGTTCTATACTGTAGGCTCAATTACATGAATTTATTTTACCATAAAATTATTGTTATCTACAAACTGAAATATATCCATAAAGTGTAGATGCTACAGTACACATGGCATTTCTACTGTAGAAATGTAGAGTAATAGCTTTTAAAAATTATCCAAAATATAAACATCCCCCTCCAAAAGTATTAGAACAACAAGGCCAATTTTTTTTAGATGTGTTATCTTAGAATGTGTGTGTGGATTAACGATGAGCTATGCATGGATTAATACTGACCTGTGTGTGAGATAACAGTTGACAGTGTGTGAATTATTGTTTAAGTGTGGTGGCAAAAGGGGGAAGCATGCACGAAATAAAAAAGTATGTATGGATTAATGGTGACTCGTGTGTTGAATAACCATGGACTGTGTGTCAATTAACAGTGAGCAATGTGTGAACTAAAAGTGAAGTGTGCATGAATCAACAGTGTATTGTGTGTGGACTAACGATAAACTGTGTGTTAACTTGTTAACAGCAAAGTGAGTGTGGAATAATAGTGAAGTGTGTGAGGATTAACGATTGACTGTGTGCAGATTAACGGTCAACCATTTTTTAAAAATGAAAGTAATACTTAAAATGGATTTGATGAAAATGGCTGTAAAGTAAAAAATTAAGCTGATTAAAATGAATGTAATAAATTCAATCATTTTGGTGAACTCAACAATGATCTGATTAAAAACAGTACAGATTTGCACAATATTTTTCTCTCATATTTATTTTTGTCATAGAGTGTTTATTGCATTCACCTTTCATCATGAGCACCTGCATCTTATTGGTAGATCTATTTCACCCCTTCTAAATCACCAGAGGCAGTGGGATTAAGATAAGATAAGATAAGATAAGATAAGATAAGAATTTATTTATCCCGGGGGAAATTCTTGTCATTGGCATGTTCAGTGCAACAAGAGAAATAAAGGTAGTACAATGAAGATCTAAAAAGAGAACAATAGTAATTGTGCAAATATACAAAAATATGACAGTTGTGCAAATGTACAAAATTATGACAGATAATTATTAAATACAGATTATTAGTGTAGGTTATGAAAAGTGACTTTTAACACCTGGTTATTCTCTAGTGTGTCTATGCTTTTCTATGCTATGGAAAATCCTTTTCCTCAAATTCATGTGACAACAATGATGTAGTACTTACTGTTGTCACCTGTATGCCAGAATCCATTCAGAACTGCACATCCCAGAACACACCACAGGGTACAAACATGGTCGAAACAGACTATGACTACCAGCAACCACACTTACTTTCAAGCTCGTAGTCACCCAATTACTGATTTCACTTAATCACATTCCACACCCCATCAGTGGCAGATTTTTGTATGACAGACATGGGCAGCTGCCCAAGGCAGCATCTTGGCAGGGTGGGGACAAAGCCCTCCTGATAACCAGAGGTCTGAGCCCCCCTGCTGGTGCTCGATTGACAAGTATTTGATGGCATTTCCATCTCTGGCTCCAGTATATTTTTTTTAACCAGAAAACATACCAACAGCCGAGCCACACTTCTCCTAGTTGGTTCTGGCTGCGTATTGTGAGGGTCCAGCATCGAGCAGCTAATATGTCAAACATTGATGGGTTTGGTCTGTGGACCTCATGCGTCACATTGCTCGTGTTTCAATAGATGTAACATCACATTGTGGGGTCCGCTGTCCCAGTATCCAGGGAAATCACATTGGAGACTGCCAACACTGCCTGAGGCATGCAATGTGTACAGGACTGCATAACCAACAGAATAACACAGATTGTCCATGTGGTCCTACTACACCTGAGCCAATGCTTCCAGGCCCACAGGCCACCCCGGAGCTACAGGCACTTAGAACCGAGCTCCCGGAGTCCCAACAAGCATCCAAGTTGCCCTTATCCATCCAGTGAATCGAGCCCTGAATGGTACCAGCCCACCAACCTCCACTCATGTTGGGAAAACCACTATATTGACACATTGGAGAAAATCCAGGCGTTAAACACCACCCCTGGCAGGTGTCTGGGGTTCATCATCTCTCTTCACTGTATGGTGAATACGGTGCTCCTTCTACTGTTGCTCCTAAAACATAGCCATGAAGCAAAAGAGGTACAAACTTGAATACTTAATTCTCGTATCTGCAGTGGCTCACACTCTTTGAATAAAAAAAGAAACCCATCATAAATAGATTAACATCTTATATTAGAAATGCGATTTTTATTTAGTTCAAGTACATATAACATGTGGTGTAACTCATCACATAGCATGAACATCACAATTTCTCATGTCATTTCTAAGTGAACTGTTTAATGCAATGTTTAAGATTTTCTCATTTATCATTGTTATCTCTTCACATTTCCTGTGTGTCTCACACACATGGACAAATGCATGGGCAAACCGAGTGGCAGCAGCATAGAAAAATGTATCTACATTTATAGCATTTGGCAGACACCCTTATCCAGGGCAACTTACATTTATCTCATTTATACAACTGAGTAGTTGAGAGTTAAGGGCCTTGTTCAAGGGCCCAGCAGTGACAGCGCTGTGTCTTAACATTATCTCATTGTGTGTTTACATTTCTTTCATCTTATCGTACAGTGATTTCAGGATACATGGAGCATAAGAGGTTTAAATTTAATGCTAAAAGTGGTGCTTCACTTGAAAATCACAAGACTTTCAATCCAAAGTACACCATACCAACTGTGAACCAAAGGGTTGGCCACATTATGCTGTGGGATGTTTTGCTGAAAAGGGGGTTGATGAACTTCAGAAAAAAAAAAACATCATGAGGAAGTAAGATTATCTACAAAATACTGGAGCAAATCATCAACCAGAAAAAGTTAAAAGTGGGTCCTCCAGTAGAACAATGATCCTGAGCAAACTTCCATATAACTATATTTATATTTACGTCATTTGGCAGACGCACTTATCCAGAGCGACTTACATATATCTCACTTATACAACTGAGCAGTTGAGGGTTAAGGACCTTGCTCAAGGGCCCATCAGCAATAGCTTGGCAGTGCTGGGATTTGAACTCATGACCTTCTGATTACTAGACCAACATCTTAACCACTGAGCTACCACTGCCCTACATGGCTTAAAACAAAAAAAAGGAAAAGTTTTGGCATGGTCATCACAAAGCCATGATGTAAATCCTATAGAAAATTTGTGGGCTGAACTGTTAAAGCATATGTGAGCAAGGAGGCCCACAAACCTGACTGAGTTACACCAGTTCTGTCAGGATGAATAGACAAAATTTGATGACAGGAGATGTGCAAATATTTTTGCTGAAATGACTTAGTCTTTAGCCTCAAATCTTGAACAGGATAAGATATTTTGAAAATGTTACAAAATTTTAAATACAAAACGAAATTTTCCATTTGAAAACTGGATCTGAGTGTGATCTCATTTACATACATACGTATATACACACCATAATCCATGATAACAGATATCAAAACAGATAACGTAGTTGTTTAGCTAATACCTATCCCCTGCAGACCACGTTTTAGTACTGAGAGATCAAACTTCGCTAGTAGGCTAGTCAAAATCATTGTATTAAATAACACTTTAGTCTATTTGTAAGGCCATGGGAAATAGGGTGGTGCTGCCGCATGCCCTGTTGGAAAAGACTTTAGGCATTAGCTTGGTCTGCCTGCTGGAAAAAATAAACATATTAAAACATTTAAAATTATTCTCCAGTTGTTGTTTACCTAAGACTTTAATGCTTAAGGATTAGGCTCCAGCTTCCGACATGATCCGCAACAGATAAGCGGAATAGAAAATGAATTAATAATTTTTCTCAGGTTCAATATTTGATATGTTGCCTTTGTTCTATTCTAAATTGATTACATGATTTGCATATCATCACACTATTTTTATTTACATTTTACACAGCGTCCCAACTTTTTAGGAACAGGGTTGTATTTGTGCTATTGTGGAAATGCTCTTGCCTTTTGGACCTGTTTAGCTAGGTCTTGGCTCTACCTATTTTCTTCTGCTGTATGCAGTGAGGTCTGGTAGTTACAAGACTGTATGTTATATTAAAATGTGATGTTATGAATGGAATTTTCACACAAAAAAAGCTTTCACTCAAATTCATTAAATAAAAATGTATGTGTATGAAGTAGCCTATATCCCCCCACGCAAAATAAAAAAATTAAAAAAAAAGAAATGCAGTTCTCACTACAGCACCCGCAACTAAAGCCTCTTCCCATGGCCTTATTATTTCACTCTTATTTTAAAGTTTTTTGGGGTTGCTCCAGAGGATGTGCTGTAAGTGAGGGTTAGGGTTACCCTAACCCTAGGTTACACTTGGTTTTAAAACATGTCTTGAGCATTCAGGTAACAAATAGATGTCAAGACACGTCGCTGTTTACACCTGTGTTTACCATGCGTCTCCAAGGTGTCCAGCTGACCGCTTTTGTTCAAATGTCGTTGCTGCCTACATCAATTCCGCTAGAAGGTCAAAGGTCCCTGTGCAAAATTATAAACCTGCAACATACCGTTATTATTTTCTTGCACTCCAACCACGTACATCAGTGCTCCTCTCCATTTTATTGTAGCGCGTCGCGCTGTTACCAAAACAATCACCGTATCCAACATTAATGACATATTTTCCTGTTTCGTCCCATCAGTGTTTACACTACAGAAGGTATGTGGTTAAATGCGTCCCAGACCACCTCAGGAAGTGGTTTGAGCGAATGCGCCTTGGAGGTCGTTTACACTTGTATTTAGCGCTATCCAATTGTGATCATATCACCCAAGATGCATTTTAATACCAAGTGTAAACGGGGTCAAAGTGGCCATAACGTTTTCTCAGTCACAACATGTACAGAGTGTCTAAGTGATTATGGGTTAGTGAGTACCTCAGGGGCACGCTGTCGGTCTAACACTGCCTTCATCCACATCATGCCTCATCAAGCCTGGCTCCACCAAATCACAACCTGCTCCATTGTCCATCTGCTGAGGATCTAATTACAAAAAGCAAACACACCATATATAACACAAAAGGTATTTCGATATTCTGATCGGCTGTAGCTCGTTTTTAGAAAGAGAGATATGGGGTCAAAATATGGTTTCTATAAGCATGGAGAAAACGAAACCCAGAGGACTGAGAAACACGTAAACACAAAGAAAGAAAGAAATGTGCTCTACCTTCGGTGATAGTTGTGTACGAGGGCTCGCCTGGGTTGTTGAAATAATAATAAACTGCTGCGGCTGTAGCTGCAGCTCCGACCGCACACAGCAGGGGGCGCAGAGGAAGCGCTGCCGCCCAAGTGAGAGCTAAACTCATAAGATGCCGCATTGTATCACTGACCAGTGTTGTATAGTAACGAAGTAATAATACTTCACTACTGTTCTTAAGTATGTTTTGGAAGACTTTGCACTTTACTTGAGTATTTTTAATTCTGTTTACTTTCACTTTTACTTCACTACATTTCCGAACTTAATTGCGTACTTCTACTCCGATACTTTTTCAATGTGCCGTGTCGTTACTCGTTACAAAAAATAAATGAAAGAATATTTGGTGTTTTCACCGCGGAGACTGCAACGAAGTCAGGCTGACTTGTCATTCGGTCTAATCACGCAGGCTTGTTTGCGCATGCGCGTGACAGTCCACACTCAACCTGTCTGTTAACTCTTGGTGTGAGCAGCAGCAGATGGCAAGATGAGATGGGGACAGCAGATACGTCGCTACAAATGACGCAGAAGTTGATGAGCAACACCTGGCAATATGTACACGATGTCGGTGGGAAAGATTCGTCCTATCGGATGAAATGCCTGTTATGCCTGCTAGTAGCCTATAATTAATATAATATAATATAATTAGCGTTTACCAGGTACTGGATAAACTATTAAAATATAAAAACAAATTCTGACTGCCTTTGCTTATTATTAACATTTACTTGTACTTTTACTTTCATCACTTGAGTACATTTAGTTCTAGATTACTTGTCATACTTAAGTACAATAAATACTGGATACTGTAAGACTTTTACTTGAGTAGCGTTTCAGTCGGTGAATTGAATTTCAACCGAAGTAATTTTTTGCTAGGGTATCTGTACTTCTACTTGAGTGTGATTTTACAGTACTTTATACAACGCTGCTCTCTGAGCTACTTACTTAGTTCAACAGCCTGACGATTATAAAGTCGAAGGAAACGCTGAACGGCTTTTTATAGCTTCACTTCTATGACGTCACAATCGCAGAACGCATTCTAGAAGGTGTGCGAATTAGGGCTGAAAATTCTGAAATGTCCAGCAGATACATTCCTTATATTCATGAAATATACATAGTGTTAATCTCCTCTATATAAGTTGTTTATAAAGCCAGACTTACGATTTATTTGATTATTTAATTAATTCTCCTATGTCACTATTCTGATATAAATAAGCGCACACACACACACACACACACACACACACACACACACACACACACACACACAGAGAGAGAGAGAGATAGATAGATAGATAGAAAGATAGATAAAATTCGTAGGTTTCATTCATAGGTATTTCTTTATTTTAACTATTTTCTACAGTGTAGAACAATAAATACATCAAAACTATGAAATAATATATGTAACACATAGAATTATGTGGTAAACAACAAATGTTAAAAAAAACCAAAATAAGTTTCATATTTTAGATTATTCAAAGTAGCCACTATCGGCACACTACTGGCATTATCTTAACCAGCTTCATGAGGTAGAAACCTAGAATGCTTTTCATTTAACAGCTGTGCCTTGTCAAAAATTAATGAGTGGAATTTCTTGGCTTTTTAATGTGTTTGAGATCATCAGTTGTTATGTGTCGAGGTAGTGTTGCTATACAGTAAATAGGCCTATTTGACAACTGTAGTAATCCATATTACAAGCACAGCTCAACTAAGTAAAGAGAAATGACAGTCCATCATTACTTTAAGACGTGAAAGATACATCTTTTAGGTAATAAAAATAAATAAAAAAATATGCAAAAATATGCATTTGGCTTGCAAATATGCAAACATGTAAATATCTGATACTTAATCTAAATACTGAATGTCAAATGTGTATGTATGATCTTACTAACCTTGTACTTACCTGACATATGAAATGATCTTTCTGTGCACACATGGACTATGGACTGCTTGAACAACAAAGAACAATCATACACACATGATACTGAGAATGAAATCTTGAGCTAGCACAGTAGCCCTTATGGCATGTTTGAAAAATGAGTTAAATAATGGTCACAAGAAGGACTCTAAATGATGAGTTCTTGAACAAACACTGATGGTCTTTTGACTTGAACTGAAATTTGTCTGAGCCGCGGTCTTGAATAAACTGAAGGGAAATCGACGTGTTTCAAATGTAATTAATGTTTGATGCCTTTGATGCTTGGTAGACATGATTAATTCTCATGACTGATAATCCTGACAGAGGATGATATCTCTTGTACATAATGTGTTACATGACTCCATATTTTGTAATTTTGTAACTGTATCTATTTAGCTGGTAACAATAAGGGGGCCAGTGTGTAGGATTATGATTTAAGTTTATTTACAGACACCTGCTGGTGGTGGTATAATTACATTGTGCTCTTGTGATGGGTCATCCATCCATTATCTATGCCGCTTTATCCATCTGGGTCGCGGGGAAGCTGGGACCAATCCCAGCATCTTCGGGTGAGAGGTGGGGTACACCCTGGACAGGTCGCCAGTCCACCACAGGGCCAACACAGACAAACAACCACACACGTTCGCATTCACACCTATGGGCAATTTAGAGTAGCCAGTTGACCTAATCTGCATGTCTATGTACTGTGGAAGGAAACCGGAGCACCCAGAGGAAACCCACGCATGCACTGGGAGAACATGCAAACTCCACACAGAAAGGCACCCTGGGTGACCCGTGGATCGAACCCAGGGCCTTCTTGCTGTGAGGCGACGGTGCTAACCACCGCACCACCGTGCTGCTGTAATGGGTCATGAAATGTTAAATGGTTCACCAGTGCTAATCAGAAATTTTCATATGGAGACAGGAGTTTGAGATATGAAAAGTTGAAAAGTATTTGGAAAGGTTCGGAGACGGCAGCACACATGTGGTTTTTCCAATTGACTGATTTACTAATTTGCTTGTTTAAATGATGTAATATCTTTTTTTGTTGTTATAAGTCACTTACATTCTTTCAAAGATATATGTATACATGTTTCATTTAAGCATATGTTCATTAGAACCAGCAATAAACATAATCTGTTAAAATCCCTGAGGCATCTACAAGAAGTGGCTTGCATGAAGTCACAAGATATTTTTTCGTGGTATTTTATAATCTATTGGGAACAAATGCAGCGTAGATAAAATAGGGGTGATGTGATCATATCGTCTGGTTGTAGCCAGGACACTCTTTCCTGCATTCTGGACTAACTAGAGCTTTTTATGCACCTACTGGTACATCCAGACAGAAAGGTATTACAATAATTTAACCTAGATGTAACAAATACATGAACTTTTCTGCATCACATATTGACATTATATTTCTTATCTTAGCAATATTTCTGAGATGAAAAAAGACCATCCTGGTAATATTATCTATGAGCTTCAAATGAGAGATTGGAGTTAATAATGACTCTAAGGTCTTTTACTGTTGCACATGATGAAACAGAAAATCCATCCTATGTGGTTCTTCAAGTACTTTTGTCTAGTCAAAATTAAGTAGAAGAAAGTTGATAAGCATACGGTGTGTAATGTACTTTACACGTTTCTCAATTTCATTCCTCTCATCTTTGCTGAAACATATAACTGTCATTAGCAAAACAGTGAAAGCTAATACCATGTTTACAAATAATTTTACCCAGAGGTAATATATATAAAGAAAAAAGCAGTGGGCTTAAAACAGTACCTATTGGAACAACAAACTTTACCTTAGTATGTGTAGAGAAGTCACTATGTACATTAACAAACTGATAATGATCAGTCAAATAAGACCTGAGCCGGGAGAGGGCTGTTCTATCTATCTATCTATCTATCTATCTATATATATATCTGTGTGTGTGTGTGTGTGTGTGTGTGTGTGTGTGTGTGTGTGTGTGTGTGTGGTGTGTTACTTTGTGTTTTTGTATAGCCCTGTATCAAAAAATTAAATGTGATTGTTATACCCCTAATAAATTAATAGATTGTATATTATTTAACATACATTAGCATTAGCATGAACTTAAATGGACTTTTTTCTTTTTAAATTGCAGCTTCAAAAAGTCATTAATTATAATAACATGTACAGAACTATAATTATTGAATGTCTTTGATAATGTTAAGGTTTTGGGCTACTAATCAGGATGTCATGGGTTCAAGTTACACAATCCCAAACCTGCCACTGTAAGTTCTTGAACAAGTCACTTAAACTCAACCGCTCAACTGCATCCTGTTTCACTTAATTGTTTTGGATAAAGGCATCAGCAAAATCAGCAAATATACTGTAAATGTACATGCTTGTGTGGACTTACTGTGGGAAAATATTGAAAGTTTGGAAAGCAACATTTGTGACATAACACATGCTTTTACTTATGCAATATTTTTCCTAGTTTAGCTGTATATCAATCAATCAATCTTCAGTCACCCCTTTATTCTGGTCAGGGTTAGGCTTGTGAGATCATGTGCAATATGCCATTGTCTTAGTGAGTACTCTAATTACACTGCCCAACAAAGTTGCCCAAAACTGTTGGCTGTTTCTTATAGATTTTTGGGTGCTGATCACGAAAATCAAATCTAAAATCAAAATTTACCCACCACGTACCATTTCAGAGAAATCTTCAGTTTTGTCATGATTTTTTCTTGTATTTGTATCCAAACATTTTAAACATATGTTCAACATCATTTAAGCATATGTTCATTAGAACCAGCAATAAACATAATCTGTTAAAATCCCTGCGGCATCTACAAGAAGTGGCTTGCATGAAGTCACAAGATATTTTTTCGTGGTATTTTATAATCTATGTGAAATTTGATTGGGAACAAATGCAGCGTAGATAAAATAGGGGTGATGTGATCATATCGTCTGGTTGTAGCCAGGACACTCTTTGCTGCATTCTGGACTATATAGAGCTTTTTATGCACCTACTGGTACATCCAGACAGAAAGGTATTACAATAATTTAACCTAGATGTAACAAATACATGAACTTTTCTGCATCACATATTGACATTATATTTCTTATCTTAGCAATATTTCTGAGATGAAAAAAGACCATCCTGGTAATATTATCTATGAGCTTCAAATGAGAGATTGGAGTTAATAATGACTCTAAGGTCTTTTACTGTTGCACATGATGAAACAGAAAATCCATCCTATGTGGTTCTTCAAGTACTTTTGTATCCAATCATTTTCACTCCCGTAAGGGACTTATCAAAAACGGTTTGTTTAGCCTGGGCATGTCCAGGCATGGAATCAGGACAGGTTGGAAGCTGTTCTGTGGAAGTTGACATCCTGGGCATGCCTG
>JAQQZU010024084.1:0-12341 GCA_030068025.1 Parauchenoglanis punctatus | reverse complement strand
CCGAAGATGCTGGGATTGGCTCCAGCTTCCCCGCGACCCAGACGGATAAAGCGGTATAGATAATGGATGGATGGATACTTGGATGCAAGTTCTTTGTAGTCAATGACCACCTGAAGTCTGGACGTCACCGAATGCAGAGTTTCCTCCCTTGTGTTGCTTTGCCAGGCCTTTACTGCAGCTGTCTTTAGTTGTTGCTTGTTTGTTGGTCTTCCTGACTTCAGTTTTGTATTCAATAAGTGAAAAGCATGCTCAGTTGGGTTGAGGTCAGGTGACTGACTTGGCCAATTAACAACATTCCATTTTACTTGCCTTAAGAAGCAAAGGTAGAAAGGTATGTTTTTGGTCATTATCCACTTGTACTACGAAATCTATCAATCAATTTTGACAATGATATGCCTACCTCCTCAAGAGTGTCCATGACTTGACTAGATGTTGTTAAGTGATTTCTCCCAAATTGTTAATTTGGCCACTCCTAAAGTTTCGGCTATGTCTCTGAAAGGTCGGTTTTGCTTTGTTTTTTTAAAGCTAATGATGGCCTCCTTCACTTGTATCGAAACCTCTTCTGATCACATTTTGAGAGTTCTTACTAGAGAGAAGATGTTTACACCTAATCAGTATATGCTTATTTGTAAAGTACCACAGTGCAATAGAGCAAAAGTCTGAGCAATGTGAAAAAAATTAATAGTTTCTTTTTTTGCTCATCTTCCCCAATGTCTAGCATCGCGGTAACTCATGATCAATTTCATGTGCAAGTGAAAGCTACAATTTTTTTTTGTTGTTGTTGCCAAAAGCACACGTGTATAATTTTGTAATATCCCATAACTGGGGCCAACTGTGCAATCAAACACATAAGCATCACATCACACTAAAGTAACAGTATAGAGAATCATATTAATATTATGTAAGTATTATATTAAGTTAGTATAGAGAATCATATTAATATTATGAATCATATGATATTATTCAGCCAATAGCCTGCAGCAGTGGTGGAACTTCACGATGGGCCCCTGTGCTAGCATTACACTGTTACACATTGTTCCCACTCACACTGCCTTTCCAAATAAAGTATTTGCACATGCATACTTCCACACCCTTAAGTCTTTGCTAAGGAAATACTAGCCTTTCAATACACTTCATGTAGTGAACCAAGTTGTAGGTGCATTAAAAAGAATTAAACCATTAACGCTTTCTGACCCATGTATGACAGTTTAGCATGTCCTACATACTCACTTGTATCCTGTCTCAACTATAAGTCACTTTGGAGAAAAGCACCAGCCACATGAGACAAATGTAAATCTAAATGTGAAACTTATTGAATGTTGCAAAGTAAAACTGAACAATCAAGCAAGGAAAAATATTTTCTTTTCACGCGAAAGCTCAGCATGTTGGAGACACCCACCATGTTGCAATTGGCTCAGGAGTTGGTCTTCCTGCTTTGAAAGCTACCTGCTAGCGCACGCTGTCTCAAAACGTCCACAAATTCACTGATTCATTCATTCATCCATTTAAAACCCATCTTGAAACTTTTCTTCATCTACGCGTCATATGTGGAAGCTTTGAATAAAATATGCCTTATCTTTTGTTTCCTATGTGGCCGCCCAAAAGACATCTGAGGCTGGTTCAGGTCCATTACATACAGAATAACCATACGAAAACAGAATGGATCGGTCGAAAGAATTCAAAATACAGACATTTTAACATAATATCTTCAATTTCACATTAAAGTTTAAGATCTATGGCCCAGGATGTCAACAAACTGTTGCAGATTGTTATTGAAAAATAGATGGCGACTTGCTACTTGGCACAGAGAATTCTGGGAAGCGCGAGATGGCTGCGTTAAGGGTTTTGGAACAAGAAGGACTAGACTTGTGGTGAAGGCCTTTCCGTTGATGCTGTAGGAATAGAGTTGTACTTGCTAGTTTTTATATTATAGCATTCACGTAGCATGTTGTTTAATTGCTAAATAAATTGTTTCATTGTTTTATCATGTGGTGTAAATGTTGATTTTTTTAAAATTTGGACTATATCTCTGCATACGTCATTTAAAATATGCGCATCTTCTCTGCAATTATTGTTTACATTTTCTTTTGCGAGGTGTTCATGGGTTTGAGAGTATCCTGTATTTTGAACCTATACTTACCTAATGCAGTTTTGAGGATCATTTTCACAGTCAATGTCACAGCGGAATCGTTCCCATGCCAGCCAGCCCATGGGTGGGGTCCTCATCAGCCCATTGTCCAGAGCCTGGGCAGCTGTACAGAATGCCAGCAAGAAAATGACCACTGTTTGCGGCATGGCTGAAAGAAAGCAACAAACAGAAATCAGATGGCAGGAAGGAAATTAAAGGCTTGCAAAAGAGCTTTACATACACAAAATAAACAGACAGCGGCCTGCACACGGATATGGTGTTAATCACAAATTTACAGCATAACCACCACACTTTTTTGTTTGTTTGTTTGTTTATAATGAATTAAGATAATCATCTAACAACTTCATGCACTGCTACGTGCACTCCGTCTCAGTTCAAAAAATTTCTTAGATACAAAACTAAGAAACAAATGTTAGGAAAAATTATTGTTTATGTTATCTCATAATCTCAGCCAATATACTGTATTATCAACAGATTTTCAAACACTCAAATATTGAAATTGATCTTGAAAATCTGTCAGGCTCTAGTTATTTTAACAGAACGGGGGACTACACATGAAACGGGATGTTCAAAATGTAAATTTGAATGTGATGGACAGGACGCCATACGCATTTGGTCATATAGTGTGCACAGTATAACTTTCTAAATAATTGATCAGTGCAATCTTCGGATGATACCGAGCTGACAGTACTTTTTAAACCGTTAATCCTTAACCTGAACCGTTAAGGCAATTTATATGACAGGTACAGCATTGCTGTATCCTTAATAAAAAAACAACATGGCATGGGATCGCTCATCTGACCTTGTGCAGTATCTGGTATGATGATAACAATGAGGCTCTTTTGCAAGCATGCAAAACTGCTGAAATAAACTGGGTTACTGACATGTCAGCAATACAGGAGGAGAGCACTTTAATCCTAGTATGAAAAAGGAAGGTATGACATCTTGTGACTCCTCACCTGATGTCTCCAGGTATCCCAAGAACATATGAAACTTACACAAAGGTAGGGTCTTCACAAGCAAATAGTTAATTAAACAAATAAGAGTTTTGGGAGAACTAAGACACGGTTTTCATAGCAGGGAGAAATCTTCTATTGGCTTGATCAGCCTTACATGTTATCTTCTGGCAGGATTATCGTGTGATTTATGCGTGTTAGATCTTGCCACGTTTTGGTTTTCAATTTCAGGCACATTTTACAGATATAAACAGTTTTATTAGTGACAAAGTTTCTTTTTCCAATGTTTGCACAATGACAGTGACGGTCAAAAGCACATGAGTAAACAGAACACAGGTTAGGAAGCCATTTATTACCTTACAACCCATGACACAGTTAAAGTACGTTATCTCAAAAGTGTAACATCCCCTAGCAGTTACAGCATGTTATTGTAATTGCACTCGGTCAGGTTTTTCCATTTTTTATTGCAGCATTCACTGTAGTAAGGTTATCTGCTTTACAGTAGTGTGGCTGTATAACAAAACATTCATTAATCTTTACAATATTGGACTTCAATAGCACAACATAAATATAACAGAAGGCTGTAATGTAATGTAATGAATTCCACTAAGATCTTCCTAAACACCTTCAGCTCACTCACACACTTCTGCTCTCAGGTGAAGGCATCACAGGTGAGCTAATGTTTATTTATTAATACGTAAATCATGCCACATTGGCAGTTCTGTGCTTAAAGGTATAGTTATGAATGCTGCATTTACAATATGTAGCAACAACAGAATATAATCTAGTGTAACCAGGGGTTGTTGAATTCTCTCTCCCTCTTGAATCACACGGCGAATGATCAAGACGAGCAGGATGCAGTGAAAACGGAAAACGGAAGTGACCTTTATTCAGCTGACAACTAATAAAAATATGCAGAATTAGTCCAGTTATTAGTCGCTAAAATGGTTTTGCTTTACAGAGATTTCGCTTAAAACTCGGCATGTTTTCCTATAAACTCGCTACTCACCGAATCCGACGGAGAAATTCACGGAAATCCCCTTTTTTCCGGAAACGAGGTTTCTGCAGCCTAGCGAGATTAATAGCTACGGTTTTAAGTCCGGCAGTGTAGCAAGTTGTCGCTTGACTTGTTTATTCAATGGAGCAGGATGTGGCAACTATTGTGGCTCTAAAAAGCAGTTAGGAGAGACGAGTCATGTGGGTGGTTTTGTGGGTCATGTGCTCCTGTAGTCAGCTGACTTCAAGGGGTGTGTTCAAGGGCCCCATACCCTCCCTACGTGCTAGCTCCAAGTCCGACAAAGGAGTAAATTGCATCGTGAAAACTCAAAAGCAAATCATTCCTTCTGCTGGGCAGTAACCCTGATCTGCTTGGAGATCCTGATCTGTGTTATAAACCAAAAATGGGATGTCAGTCCTTCACAAGGCACCATGCACACCCAGTCTGCCTACTGGGATGATTCTGGGAGGTGGGAGGAAACCAGAGAACCCAGAGAAAACTCATACAGACACAGAAGCCAGATTTCCATTCAATTTTTTTTTTTTTTTTTTTTGGCCACTAATTTTGACACAACATTTGCAAATGGTCTGTGTTTCTGTTAAGTAATGTTATCTGACTAAAGCTGGGATTTCTCCTTTCACAACAGCTCTTACAAGGCGCTCTTTTTTTTAGAAACTACTACATAAACTGGGCGGCACGGTGGTGCAGTGGTTAGCACTGTCGCCTCACAAAAAGAAGGTCCTGGGTTCGATCCTCGGGTCACCCTTTCTGTGTGGAGTTTGCATGTTCTCCCCGTGCATTCGTGCGTTTCCTCCGGGTGCTCCGGTTTCCTCTCACAGTCCAAAGACATGCAGGTCAACTGGCTACTCTAAATTGCCCATAGGTGTGAATGCGAGCGTGTGTGGTTGTTTGTCTGTGTTGGCCCTGTGGTGGATTGGCGACCTGCCCAGGGTGTACCCCGCCTCTCGCTCTTAGATGCTGGGATTGGCTCCAGCTTCCCTGCGACCCAGACGGATAAAGTGCTATAGATAATGGATGGATGGATGGATAGTACATGATAGTACTTTGAACTTTGAACTTTTTTTGCCATATTTGAGTTTTTTCAAAATTCATGTGTTTCCATTACTCGTTTTTCAGTTTGAGATTTCAAATTGTGTATTGGTAATTGGTAATTCGGTGTTTTTAATTTATCAAGCAGTGCTTGTTTCCAGTAATCAGAAATTGGTTTTTATCATTACAGAGTTCTGTGTGTTTTGCGACATCAGCAACATAGAGACACTGCTGCATGTGAACTTGTCAATCTGACAAATAATATTCCTTGAAATAGTTCAATGTATTTTACGTGTAAAAAGTGACTTTGTTACAAATGAGAAACAATGGGAAGGAATATTATTCCTAACCCTATTCCTATTTTGCAAGGTTTTTGCTCCAAAGGTTATTCTTTAACACTACCATGTAACATCATGGGAGCATATATCAATGTTGTGAAATGTATTCCTTCCCTGACTCAGTTCAGCACCAGAGTTTTTTGGATGTGCTTGTTTTTCTTCGCTCCACAGATGAGAAACAAGCCAGGCATCTCAGGTTGCGTGCAGTGTTTGAGAACCCAATGACCGAGCTCCATCTACTGATCTTCCAGTTGATGCTGATCATTTTTATATGGTTCAGCCTACTCTTCCAAAGCAAGACCCTTGTGTCTACCTCCACATGGAAAGGTACATAGCACTTACTTTTGCATCTAGTTCATTACCTATATATGTTTAGTTCACTATTAGCTTTTAATTTGCAATTACAATTACAGTGAGTATTGTTTGTGTACTCAAGATTAGGTTTTTAGTCAAGAATCTGATGTCAAAAGTCCTTTAACCAGGAGCTTTCAGAGCTATCAACATGGACACTGTGGACATCAGGAGTGAGCAGAGCCAACTGCCATTTGAATATCAAATGGCAAAGAACATAAAGGTTTAACACAATGTTTTCTAAATGTTTCTCATAATGGTCTTCAGTTACTCTTAGCAATAAATTGTGCATACTTTGATACCTTTTAGATTTACAGCTTGGCATTGGCATCATGACAAGGACCTCATTGAACAGACTGAAGACTGAAGCTGGACACATCTCCCCTGACTCTGGGAAGAAGTTTCACTTTGCAGAAAGGAATGTCTTTAAAAAGTCAGTGGAATATGCCTTAACTAAGTTCCTTCTGAATGACCCAGTACTAGAACATTACAAGTTTGTGGACTTCAAGCAGAAAATGGATGCCATTTATGTATTATGTGCCCTACTTTGTTTAAAGCTATCTATACAACTATATGAACAGTAGAGGAACGGTAGAGGATGGAATAAGTTGAGGGGCTAGTAGAGAAGTGATATAATTGTTGGGTTATTCTGTTTCTGTAACAAAAGTACCTAGCTCTAACTTAGATATCTGTGTGTAGATTCAACCATCTCCTTCAATATCAGACAAAGGCACCTGTGCAAGTGGCACCCCTAAGATTCCCAAAACTGGGGAGTGTGGCACAGCTAGTGTTGAGTCTGCCACATTCTTAACACAAATGCTGAATGCACTTTTTGATTAGATTGAACAAGACAGATATACAGAATAGACTGTCACTTGATGGCACACTGTCATCCATTATGACAATCAAAATGAGTGACCTGGAGCCCTGATAAAGATATGAGCCTTCTGCTCAGGCGCTGAAGGATGCCAAGTCTGCAACTTCCTCTTATAATAGGTCTAATCTCAATGTGCACCCTGCACCCTAAGTACAGAGCCCTCACTGATGCTTGTTACATTTTTACTCCGTTTTAAGTCCAATCGATAAATGTATTGAACTTTTTGAAGAGGCTTTCATATTTCATTATTCCATTAAAAACCTAAAATTATCCACAGCAAATGTGTTGGGGTAGTTTGCAAGCACTATTTGTTTATAGACTATTTACAAGTTAAGAAAACTGTTACATACATGTGCGTGTGCATGTGTGGGCATTTCGAATTAAAAATATCACTCCAACCAGCTGACCAAAGTTGGCAACCATGTAAGTGGGTGATTCTAAAAGGGAAAGTTTGATGTCCACACAGGATATTTACTTTTTACTACTTTATTATTAGGCCTATAGAAAAGCAGAATTATCCACATTTCATTTTGCAAGATATTGAGTCTTAAATTAATCCTTTCTTACTGTCCTCTTTCACCACTGACATGCTTTACCTTAAGATTAAACTATACAAATATGTATAATTTAGTGTATGTTCACAAAATCTATTAGGTTTTCATAAAGATTGGTTTGTTTCAAATTCACATGACTAACATTTGCTGATGTCATTTCCCTCAAAGGCAGAAATTAACTTTTTTACATTTACATTAGTCGCATGTAACAGATCCCATAGTGACTTACAGAAGCTCTTAATTATCAGGAAAGACTGAGAATTAAACGAGACCAAGACAACAGATAAATCTGGATACAAACAGAGATATATCTCAATAACAGACATCTGTGCTCCTTTTATTGTAAAATAAAATAAATAAATAAATAACTACCAGCTGCCACTGATGGGACAACACACTCCGGCCAAAAAAAATATTTTATACAATTTTCTTTTTTCCATTCTGCAAATCAGATTTCCATAAAGTTTATAAATCAGATTAGAGGTTTATTGCAGTAAGAGCATCAGGTCCTGGCTCAGTATGCAGTATAACTAAAGTATACCAAAATAGATAAATGTGGTCTCCCCACTGGGCAAACCATAAATCAGCTACCTGACATAGAATGTTTTTACAGCTGACTGCATCAGTTAATCTCCTCATTCCTACTTGTTGGACCACCTTTGGAAGAAGTACATTTGGAAGACACCTACAGACACGTCCAACGCCTAAATGCAAAGCCCCTGCTGCTCAATGGGTCTGATCAGCCACATCTCATCACTCCCAGTCAGATTCCAAGGTCCCTCCAAGGTATTATTAGGTGCTTTTGGACCAAACAGTTCTAGGAACTTATTGAGATTGTAGTTCTCAGCCATGAACTACACACCTTCAAGGGCCTTTTTTGTGTTTGCATTTACACCACCAGTAGGAATGCTGAAGTGATGTAGGCTGAACTAGAATCCGTCACATATAGGCTCAATGAAGTCTGGACTTCATTAACTTTATTTACTGGACTGATGGTCTATTTATCCATGTTGGTTTTTTTTGTGCGTTGTTTTTTTTTTTCATTTTTAACGCTAACATTAAGAGCTATTGTTTACTAACATTTGACATGGATTTAAGGCTGTACCCAACTCAGAATTTTTTGGATTTGTTTGTTCAATAGGAAGAGATGAAGATTTTTCATATAGACCACTTAAAAAATCCTTTGTTGATGATGGGGGTTTGTTTCAGTAATTTTAGTGATGATTTCGAACAACATGTCACATAATCCTCCCCTGGCTTCCTCTTTGTTTACGCTTCTACCATATGGATTTGTGGGAGTAATGAGACAGGCAGTGCACATGCATTTCTGTTTGAATCATGCCCTTGTAGTCTTTTTAATTTCACTTTAGTTTGCCAACCACTAGATGTCAGGTTTCAGTTTCTCTCATCTGTTAACCAGTGCATGCTGTCATTTCTTTTATTTTAAAAAGTGTACTTTTTGAAAGTTTCTGTCTTAATTGTTTTTTAACCTGTTTTTATAGTACACACTGACTGATAAAAAGAAACAATGAATTCTTGACTTGAAGAATAACACTACAGTTATGTCTGAATCAGTAACCATACACAAACGTCTCTCATGATTCTTCTTGTGTTGGTAGAGTACCTACCCTGAAAGAGGAGATAAAAAATTCCCTTAAATGGCATTCTAAGAATTATAATAGTTCTCAGTTCCTTCATTGCAAACAAACAAAAAAGGGTATATTTCTGCCAACAGTTCTATGGTCCAAAAGTTCCTCTGGTCCAAAAGCTCCTATTAAGTTCATGGGGCAGCCAGCGGCTTAATAGCAGTGCATACTCACCTTAATGGCTCCACAGATGGATGAGATCCTTAACCACTTAGAGAGTCTATGGCAGGCTGACACTGTTAACTGTCACAATGAGAAAGAGTTGACTCTTTCAAAATAGGATCAGGAGGCACTTAAGGTGCTTGAAGCTAAGACCATTCATACGAGATGAAGGGAATGCTCCAGTATTCCACACCTTTACTACAGCAGAAGAACATGCCTCATCTGGAAATCCCCAGAGTCTGTCATGACTCATTCAGATAGCACTGAGAGACATTTTTAAAGGAACATTTTTAAAAGAACTGAAGCAAACAATAGTGAAATGGACAGGTTTGTCTATTACACAGAAGACCTCCCCCAAAAAAAACTCAATGATAGGGTTAGGGTTAAGTGCTGGTGATGTTCCTTGAATGCCCCATAGAAGTAAACATCTCATGCTGCAGTTCCTACTGCATAGCTTCAAGGAGGAGGAGCCTCTGAAAACATTTGGTTACCATTTGGCACCACCTGTAGCCTGTGTTGTGCCACACATGCTCTGGCAATATCAAACAGACACCCTGCAAAAGCCATGTTGCTTAAGACACTTCTACCTTGAGGAATATTTGCTCGCTTTTAGCCACCCAATATGATCCTCTGGGGATTCTCTTGCCTTATACCTCCTGCACTAAGGTTCTCATCAAGCAGGTATGAGACAAACAGTATGGTTGGGACACCCTGAACCTACTTCAGGACCTTCTGTAGCAATGGCACCTTTGGGAGGTACAGTTACAATCCCTACACCATTTCCTACTGGAATGAATAAAGTCTTAGGAATAAAATCTTTTCTTAATGTCTCCAGAGTGTACATGCAAGCAACGGCAAAACAAAATGCAGGCTGAAATCCTCATCCTCAAGCAATCTCAGCAGGAGTCATTTCCTGTTGACTACAATCAGCTTGTAGAAAACCACTGTTCTCAGGAAGCTGTTTACTCACCTTAGGTTAGATAGATAAGTCCGAAGAGAGATAAATCTCACTCTTCAGAGTGGATGACAGGCTTCAATAGTCCAAAGCCCTAGATGAGCCTGTAGTGTACTTGGTTGTTTTAGAATAATCTCACCCTTCTTTATGATATGTCATTGAGGATTATGACTACTGGCTGCATCATCTGGAACCTAGAGTGGGTCTTTGCTGATATGCACCTATTCTTCTTTATCCTCCAGCGTATGTGTATGAGTTCCATCATTGGATGGCACAGCCCATCATCCTTAAAATGGCAGACCTCCCCTCTGCCCATCTTCTCCTACACATGCCTTCCATTACACATCTATGGACTGTTTCGAACTGTTACTTGTTAAGTTTGGAAGAAGCACTGAAAAGCGATGGAGAATCAAGTATTTAACAATAAGAGTAGCACATGTTAATCTACTTAGCTGCATGGATGCCAGCTTTTTATGTAATTAAGGTGGTTCATATTTCAGTGTAGCAAATTCATCAAGTGGCAAATTTCTAAGGAGAAAGGGAGGTAGCAGAGGCCTTTGCAAACCTTTCCCCTAATGTACAGCAACAGCTTATCCACCAGAAGATCAGTATTCACTTTAGTTCTCCAGCAGAGTGGGAAAGGGAGATCCCACCTTCAAATATGTGCTTTACACCACTGTGGGTGCCCAACAGTACCTGAAGAATTAATTGTAATGGTTCTTTAAAACATTAGGCTATGTTTCAGCTGATATTGCAGACATTTCCCCAGTGACAACCAACAATCTTCTGATGGGGAGGCAAGATAGTGGTATATCCTGAGACTGAACTGATAAATCACACTGGAGGCATTGACAGGTACTGGCAGACCAGTTCTGGTCCAGGTTTATCTGGGATTACCTCTCCAACCTACAGACTAGGCATAGGTGGCAATCCTATCCAGCTACCCATCTAAATGATGCAGTCATCCTGGTGGTGAATGCAAAGCTACCTCAGGCACAACGGCCCATTGGGCATGTCATCAAGGACCTTTGCATTGGAGATGATTGTGTTAGGTCAGCCAATGTTGACATCAAAGGATAGGTATACACACAACCAGTGGCAAGGCTGGTGTTCTTACCCGTGCTTCCAACTGGGTGCGATGATACTATCCCTCACACTGTAAGCCTACGTTGAGTTGATGTGCCATTTATTGTAGGACAGTACAGTTATCATTGAGAATATCACTTCCTGTCTCTTTGTCCTTGCTTTTGATGAATTTGAAAGCCCCCTGGACTACAGCCCACATTAGCCTGTGTATACTTCTGGTCCCACCCTCTGTCTATACTTAATGGACCAATATGGCTTAGTTGCTTTGAAACAAAACTTTTAACAGTTTAGAAGTTTCTAATAGAAACCATGTGCAATTGCAATCATGTTAACCTGCTATACTCCCTTTTGTGCCAAAACATACACACCATCCCATTTTTAAGAAATCAAAATTGTCAGAATCCAGGTTCACAAAAGAACATTCTTAAGTGCATTCCTAATACCTGTGAAGATTTTTCACTCCACTCCCCAAGTGGCCATCTGTAAGAGGAAAGTCTATTGAAATTCTCCAAGAACAGTGCACTTCTGTACTCCTGCCTTGCACAATGATGTAACAAACCTGTCTTAAATGGCTTTAGAGTTAAACTAAAATACACCATCACATCACACACTTGGTGCCTTACTGGAATTGCAGTTGAACCTCACTCTCCATTTTGCAGCTGGTAAGATTGCTCCATGTCACAATTTTAGGCCGCTTTTGTTCAGAGTACAGAGATGTTAAGGTCACCAGATACTTGCCTGCAGAAACCACACACAGACCTGGCTCCAGAGATGGGTCCCAGTAACTGTAATCCAAGCAGGGTACACTACGTCTTTTTTTGTAACTTTTATAGTCATTAGAATGACTGCCTGAGCTCTCCTCTTAGATCTGTTCACCAAGGGTGGCCCTAATGGGAGGCCTTTCATTCAGTTCCCAGTGACACATAGACCTAAGGTTCACCAAAACACCCACACCCTTGACCATGACAAGTTCACACTCCAAGAAGGGGTAAAATAAGTATAGGCCTAAAAATAAATTTTTATTGAATATGCAAAATATTTTGAAAATATGATAATATACAGTAGTCATTGTCAGCATATTCAGAACTGAATATTTTATGCTCCAGATTTGATATATACTTCCCATGTCTCATGAATCCATCGTAAATCCTTTTCCCAGTGCTCCTTTGATGAGGACATTCAACTTCATTCATGAAAACTTTAATTTACATTCACATTCT